>JAOTNS010001549.1:0-80928 GCA_028476615.1 Culter alburnus | reverse complement strand
TGTCATTGAGAAATAAAAACATGGAAAATATCTAGAAAAAAAACTTACAAAAGGAAAATGACAACCATACACTATGGCAACTATAGTTGCCGGTGGGCTAAAATGATTTAACCACAAACAAATGAAAGTGAAACTAAACTGAAGTGTGAGAGTCTCAAGCAGCTCCCTCTAGTGTTCAGATGATGTTCAGCACCGCGGACAGCAGCTGATCACGTGACTGATTCATCACAACACACAAACACATTCACAGTCTCTGTCTGTCCGGATTATCTCGTGTTCTCATGGATATGAAATTACTCTTCATAGATGACTTGTAACTCTGAATAACTGACCTTCAATAGCTGCGTGTGACAATCAAACACATTACAGAAATCAACAAATCATAAAGCGCTTTATCTGGACAGACAGGTTTGTAAGAACAAGAACATTAGTTACCACCAAGATTTACATTTCAAATAATAACACATGTAAAGAACAATTATCTTTAGTATACACAAATGCATACATTATTAAATTACATAAAATTACTTAAGCAGGAACAATAGCTGTGTATATTGAGCAAATAACAAACTAATAATAGCCAATCACAAACATTTGCTGTAATCTCTGACTCATAACTGCATATAATGACTGATCCTGATCGTTATTAAAGATGAACATCATCAGGACCATCTGCGTCATTCAGTACATTATGATGATGATGATGAAGCGAGATGTGAACTTCTGTTAGACATTAGCGTAAACATTATCAGAGGAATCAGAGAGGTTTGTGGGTAATTGTGGAGTAGCATAAACAGTATTAGAAGAATCAGAGGGGTTTGTGGGTAATTGTTGAGTAGCATAAACAGTATTAGAAGAATCAGAGGGGTTTGTGGGTAACATTCTGTGGATGTTCTTAATATTCTCATAATCACAATCAGTATCAGAAACCTGAAGAGAGAAAGAGCTTTTATAAATGTAATAATAATTAAAATATTTAATAATACTTAAAATCAAACATGGTTTTTCAGTCACAGAAATTGTACAAACCGCTTCATTGCTTCCTGGTGTCTCGTGAGATCTATCGGATGAGGAATCAGCAGCTGTCAAAAACAAGCAAGTCAATTAATTTTCATACCTGCGTTCATCATATCATATTTCAATAACTATTTTTCTGGGTACATATTTTGACATCCTTACATTTTTTTGTTATTTTGCTCATTTCTAAAAATAACTAAAAAAATGTCACTATATGATTATTTACCAGTTTGATCAATGTGGAAAAATATACACAGTAAATTGCCCGGTGTTAAATTAACACTGCTCAGTGTTCATACAGGAACCGGGTGTTAAAAGAACACTGAAGCAGTGTTAGAGTTAATTAGATACTTAAGCGATTAATTGAGTGATGATTGTTTGATTATCAAAGACACCTGATGATAACAAGCAGAATCACTGAAATAAAGAGAAACACAAGAACTACAACTGACTTCAGCCACAGCCTTAGATGAAATCACATGAAGCAGGCCTATGTCACCATTGTTGAGATTCATATGCAGCTTCTTGATGTTTGTCTAAATTTTTATTTCTCACAATATATTTAAAACCCAAAATTCAGAATGTTTGATCTGTGGCAAGAAAGTGTTGTTGGTTAAAATATTTTAACTTTTTTTTTTCTCTCATCATTGACCTCTTTGCTTCAGTGGTGATCTTAATTTGTCTTTATGATGATAAAAGCTATTGCAACTGATAGACTTTGTCTTTGAAATCTTGCAATTCTTTGCAACAAATGATGTGTTTAGGTAAAAAAAAAAAAAACTGTTAAAAAAACCATGAACTAAAATAAAAAGCAAAATGTCAACTGCCCAACTAAACGAAACACTGATCACCATAATGGTGACCAAATATTTTCAATTTATTTATCTTTTCATAAGTGATTCTGCTTCTCAGGTGTCTTCGATAATCAAACAATCATCACTTAATTAATCACTTAAGTATCTGATTAACTCTGACACTGTTTGAGTGTTACTTTTACACCCTGCTGGTGGTTCCCATATGAACAACAAGCGGTGTTAATTTAACATTGGGGAATTTATTGTGTACAAAGTTTAAATAAAGTAAAAATGGAAGAAGGAATTTTACTGTTCGACTGACACCTCCTGCAGACAGTCCAGATCACGATCACGAGTCCAATGATGATCAGCAGCAGAACCACAGACACACTGACCACCAGAGAAGAGCCTGAAAACACCAGAGACTCACAATCTGAACCACACAGATGAGTGCGTTTGTGTTTCAGAGAGAGTTTGTACCTGTTACAGGAGACACAGATGAGATCGCTGGAGATTCAACTACTGATGATGATGATGATGATGATGAGGAGGAGGAGGAGGAGGAGGAGGAGGATGGTGGTGATGATGATGATGATGGTGATGATGATGTATGAGGATGATGATGATGGTGATGATGATGATGATGGTGGTGATGATGATGATGATGGTGATGATGATGGCAATGATGAGGATGGTGGTGATGTTGATGATGCTCTGCGATTGTTTATCTCTAAAACACAGAAAAGCAAGAGGTTTTATCACCAAAGGCTTTATCACTTTATTTGTCCACTAAAATCAGTCATTGTAGGTGTAACGGTGGCTGTTTAGGAAAGTAGCAGAGAGGATCCAAATGCAGTTCAAGAGTTTATTCAAACAAAAAAACGAAAAAAAAAAACAAAAAAACAGGCAGAACACAGAAGTCAGGGAAATGATCAAGGTAATCCATGCACGGGAGAAACAGGAACCAAAACATAAGCACACACAATACATCCACATAGGACAACACCAGACAAAGAACATGTGACACTGGGTGTTTATACACAGAGTAACAAGGGACAGGTGAAGATGATTGGTTGGTGAAGAAGCTATGGTGACAAACAAGGGTAACTAAGGCAACAAACAAGGCAGCAAGGCAAACAGGAACAAGCATGAATACAGAAATAAAGGGAAATGCATTTCAAAATAAGAGTCCAACACAAGACACAGAACTGGGATTGTGACAGTATATTTCTTTTTGGGTTTTGATCATGCAAACTGGTTGACATCCTGACAATCCAAATCATTAACCATTTATAGATCTTACTGACATTGGTCTTGGACATATATTTATGCAGTGTTTAATCTGCAGAACAATACAAAAAGACATTAAATAACAGTGGAACCCACTGTAGAGATGTATGTCTAACCCTCACAGCCTCACTTTCGTTCTAGTTGAAAATCAAAGATGCCGCTGCTGTGAATAAGGTCTACAGCCAACAATGAAAGGGCAGATAGTTTGATTTGAATTATTGTCTTCAGCTCGTTTTGTTCATTTAATTTAATAAATAATTTTAAAATGTGAAAATGCACTTGCTTGGCAGTATGTGTGAGTTTGGCTAAAGATTGTGTGAGCTCTGATATCAGACTATGGCTAGAAAGACGTGAATGCATCACTTTTCTTCCAGGAGTAAAACATGTTTTTGTGGAGCCCCCTGAATGTGGTGTTCAGTTGCATGTACAGATGATCCACACGTGGTTTTCTCACTCACAGATACTTCACTTCCCTTTTCTCAAAGACGCTGATGCCTTTCACACATTACGTACATCAGACATTTCACACACAAGACCACAAACTGTCGGCAGATGCCTGGTTTGTGTTTCATCATTTCTCACCTGTAACATGGATCAGGACTCGTGTGATGAAGCTCTTGTGTCCTTGATCAGACTGAACTCCACACCAGTATTCTGAATCTTGTTCAGTCACATGACTGATGCTTCCCATCAGGAGCTTCTCTTTTCTGTCATCATACAGCTGGATCTTTCCCTCAGGACTCCATCTTCTGCTCTCCTTCACAGACGTCTCTTCAGCACAGAGATCAGCTCCAGATCTCCAGCAGAGAAACTTCACATCACTAATGTGGGATTGTGGGTATTTGCAGCTGATGTTCACAGATCCTCCTGCAGCAGCTGATAGACTGATGCTCTTCACACAACAATCATCTGTTTCAGATCCAAATCAAGTGCAGCAATGTTACAATGACCAGATATATTCATGGATTCTGTCAAATAATGCAGAAATGAATGAAAGCGTCTCACCATTTCTGATGTCCAGATTAAACCCAGAGAAGAAACTGTATTCTTCAGAAACTTTGACTGTAATCTTATATTCTCCAGAGTCGTTCTCATTCAGATCTCTGATAAACACACGTAAGAGACCTGCAGATCTGTCATCCTGAACGGATAATCGTCTGTCCTGTTTCCATCCTGCTGCTCTGTTAGTGATTATTACAGTCAAACATTGACCTGCTGCAGTTTTACAGAAATATTTCACATGGTACATGTGTTTCATCTCATATTTGTAGTTTATAATGACGTTTCCTCCTGAATATCCTCTCACACTCTTGATTGGTTGATCTGTTGAACACAAACCCAGATCATTTGTCATTTTGTTCTCAATATAAACACATATCTGCTCACTTTACTGCAACATTTATGAATGAAGATTATGAGTGTAAATCTTACATCAGATAAAAAGGTTATTAATGGAGTCTGTTATGAGTTTCACGTGTGAACGGCAGTAATTACAGTCAGTGTTGAGTATTGTGATGTTGTGGAGATCATCATGGGTTTGAGGCTCTCAGTTACTCACCTCTTATAACCTTCAGATTCACTTCAGTGTAGAAATCATTTCCAACTCTTTCAGTTCCACACCAGTACGTGTCAGAATCCCGTTCTCTCAGATCTCTGATGGTCACAGTGAAGACTGCTGATCTTGTGTCGTCATACAGAGAGAATCTTTCAGATTGAACCCATTTCTCATTATCTTTAGTCTTGATTTGGTCTGTGCACTCTGACCACTGTCCTTTACAAAAATACTTTACATATGCTGTATATCCCTATCATAATTGCATTTGATCGTGACTCCTCCTCCTGAATATCCCGTCACACTGATGGAGCTCACGACTCCTACACAAACCAGCATCAAATACACTTTATATATTTATGAGACTACACAGAAATGAACTTTCTTCAGCAGTCACTAGAACATCATGAAGTGAAGTGAAAGACTCTCCTCATCAAATCTGTGCTGTTTTTAGTGATTTACTCTGAGTTCAGATTCTTACCAGGAATCATCAGCAGAGTGAAAGTCAAGATGATCTTCATTCTTCTCTCTTATTAAATGATCTTCTCTGTTGTCAGTAGATTCAGTTCTTCTGAAGCTCTCGATGTGTGTTCAGATGAGTTTTGAGTGTTTCTTTCCTGGTTACATGTTTAACATGAAGTGCTGAATGTGACGGAGACGCCCACTTCCTCTGAGAGAGAGAGAGAGAGAGAGAGAGAGAGAGAGAGAGAGAGAGTGTGTGAGAGAGAGAGAGATGTTAATAAAGAGGGAGGTGAAAATAGGGTAGTTTTCACATTTGGCTCATTTGGAGCATTTTTTTTTTTCATAATAACCAACTGCAGAACCACAGAGCCATACGTCACAGCAGTCTGAGGACAACACCCTGCCAGCAGACTCACAGGGGTGTTGGGTGGAGCTTATAGCATCATTAAGGGTAGATTCAGTGGTTGGGAGGGGTTTGCATTCGTTAAGGTTGAGCTTATAGTTATACTCAAGTGTAGGGTTAGTGGTTGGGGTGGGTTTTGCGATCGCCATCACCACCCTAACATTAAGGGCCTTATCATACACCCAGTGCGATGCTGTGTAAGGAACCCCGCATCGGCCCAAAAATGGAATCTGACGGCCCGGGCAAAGGTTAACAGGCATGTATGCCTTTTCAGCGTCTCTATTAAGTTCACTTAATTTCACTCGTTTAATCTGACTCCAATTTCAAATGATTCTTATTCTTAGGTTGTGCTTCTAATTAGAAATTAATCATTTGTTATGTATTAATTTAGATTTTTGATTATTCTGATTACCTTATAGTTTCAATTATTTCATTCACTGCAGTCCCGGTATTGCTTTAGAAGAGTCACTTCGGCCCACTGAGTGCTCTTCCTGGACACAAACTCGTCAGTTCTGACCTTAAACATTGGATGCAGGGTAAATATCTACCTTTAAGTCGGTCGCGCTCTGCTTACTCGTAACAAAAAGCATAGTTTTATATATTTACGAAAACTGCAACTTATTTAAGGCAGCGATAGTCAGAAATCGAAATGGACTTAATCGATGTGCCCCATGCTCCATCTATTAAACCTTTCGTATGAACAATCATGAACACAGATTTGAGGTAATACCTTCGCTTTGATCTACTAGAAATAATGAATTAAGAATAATACAGAATCAACCAAATATAACATTTTATTTGTCAAGTAAAAATATCATGCCAATTAAATTACAGTTAGACAATTAGAAGCCAATTCAGAAATAATGAATGCATAACATCAGTTGAAATGCATATACACACAGTGGTGGACTAGTGTTCGAAGACACTTGTCCATCACTGCGTGGGGTCTCTGGCTACAGAAAATCCCCCCTGACTGCTTTGCACTTTACCTTTTATACCAGGACCAGAACAAAAGGATTGTACATTTTTATTACACCAACACCTGTTTTGGGGGAGAGGAGTGGGTTTTCACAAAGCCACCACCCAAAGATAGGACAGAATTTTCCTTAGTTTTCAATCTTCTTCATAATACCAGTGACTGCTGTGAAATTGAGACCATTTTACCAATCACACTGAGACATTTAAAATGATACCAAACATGAAAGGGAAAAACAATATATATACAAGTTTCATTATACATCTTGAAGAAGTTTCAGTGACTTGAAGGGATCAGGGGGAAGGGATGGTGTTTGTGTGTGTGTGTGTGTGTGTGTGTGTGTGTGTGTGTGTGTGTGTGGGGGGGGGGTTAGGGCAAGGCGTTGTCCTTTGCTATTCTTTGAAATGTTCTCTCCAAATGAGTTTTATTGCTTTATTGCAGGATGCTTGATCTCTGTTTTTGTCTAGCAGGAAAATCAAGCCTTACAGCTGCACCAGGCGCGACGCAGCAGCACACAAACATGCCAAATATTAAAAATAAAAGGATTACAATGTAAATGCTTTGGTGGAATCCGGCTTTTCCCTCACTATAGATGCGTTCAGTTTTTCCACTTGCAAATTCCGCCTTGTAAATAGCACAACTAACTTTTAAAGGGAATGGGAGATGAGACTCTGATTGGTTTATTGCACTTTACACCCAAAACACACCCATGACTCATTAAGAGAATAGGGACAACCCTTTCAGACAATGCACCAGGCGCACCGACCATTTTTCCCATCCTTAAACTAGCAAAAGTGGATTCGGACACGCCCTACATGCATTTGCGCTGTGAGCTTTAGACCATGTGCTTAGATTGTTAAAGTAGGGCCCCGTCTGACACTATGGGTCTGGTGCTGTTGTCCTCAGACTGCTGAGATCTAATTTTGTTCAGAACCTGGTGCGTTTTCTCCTTTAGTTCGGTTTGTTTTCACCCTGGCAGTTTAGTTCGAAACAGGGCACGGTTTGCATGAAAAATTGGTAATGTGAAAGCTGTCATGTGGACCCAGGAGCACACCGGGGTACCGAACCCAAGACTACCTATAGGAGGTGATCTATGTTTGGTTGCACTTCGATTCGATGCGATTCGAGTGAAATTGAAAGCAAATGGGACTCGTGTGTACATTTGTTCAGGAAGTAAAATAACGTGCATGTGTTTCAGCCAATGATGACTTCATTAGTTTAACAAAACACATGCAGGAGATGATGATTTACCTGGGATACAAGCAAGAGTGAACGGGCAGATTAACCGTGCACTGTGAGTGCATCTGTGTGGCAAATGAATGCCTTGCATTCTGCTGTCTCCTCAAAAGAGTATATTTGCAAGCGGCAGAAAACAGCCTTCTTGCAAAGCACATACAGTAGATACAAATGTTGTTCACTTTCCTGTGCAAACGTAATCAGTATATGCAGGACTGGTGGTCTTGATATATATATATAAGATATTTAAGAAAAATTAGAATATAAATTAGGATATTTTACCTCAGTTTTTACAGTTTTTGTTTAAAGAGCCGATTATGTTAGTCAATTTAGCTCTAATTTTCAATTCAATTTTTTTGACAGGGGCAGCAGGGACATTCTGAGAACATTCTGGGAACATCAAATTCCCAAATAAAATATGGTTCCCTAAACATTCAGAGAACATCCTGAATGTTCTGGGAATGTTACAAGGCAACATAATTGACAACAGTGGGGATGTTCTGAGAACGTTCTGGGAACTTAAAATTTCTAGTGGGGATAAAGTGCTTTATCTGGACAGACTTGAGCTGCTGGGTTTGTAAGAACAAGAACATTGGTTACCACACTCTTAAAACAATACAACCTGTGTTATATCTTAACACACCTGTGTGTATACTTAAGGACAACACATTTTGTGTTACTTTTAACTCAACCAGTGTGTTATTCTTCTTAACACAGGCATAAAATATTTAACACACTAATGTGTCTTAAATCACACAATTTGTGTCATAGATGTGCTATTTTTGACGAGTTAAAATGAATGCAATACACACTCTTAGAAATGATGTGTTAAAACTGACTCAAAATGTGTTAAATTCTTACACATCAGTGTGTGAGTTTAGGGACGACGCTTGTTGTGTTAATTCTGACACATTCATTGAGTCAATGATTTTAACACAGTAAATGTGTCAAGGAAGGTGATCTGGGTTAACAAGCAGAATCAAATGAGAAAATCACAATTTAAGTCACCATCATTGAGATCAGTGTTTGCTTTAGT
Organism: Culter alburnus; assembly: GCA_028476615.1. Taxonomy (NCBI): domain Eukaryota; kingdom Metazoa; phylum Chordata; class Actinopteri; order Cypriniformes; family Xenocyprididae; genus Culter; species Culter alburnus. Next base: position 72,162 of record JAOTNS010001549.1, on the reverse strand, counting down.
TGGGCTCTTGAGCCTCGATTTTTCAATATTATATTTTGTTTGGGCTGTTGTTACTGTGTTATAACAGCCAGACAAACAAAGAGAAAAGATGATCAGGTGGTGTTGGTTATGTTTTCACATAATCATTATTTGATCTGAATCACTGAACTCATTTAGAGCCCAATCTCTGAGTTAGATTTACATTATTGATTACAGCAGCACTGTGATTCTACAGCAGAAGATCAGCTTTATCAATATAATCCAAAGGATTTCTCAAAAGTTGTTCTGATCAAATAAAAATAAAATAATAAAACAAAATCTTTCATTTGGAGACACAGACATCAAGAATCAGCCTGTGAATCTCAACAGTGGTGAGAATAATAAAGCATGTTGCAGTGCATTCTGGGAGCCACCAATCAAAATTCATCAATGGCTCCCATCATGCATTGCTGCATGAATAAATTATGAGCTGAATTGTCTCAGTAATTTCCTTTATTCTCACTATTTTTATTTTTTTTTTCTTTCTGTTTTATGTGACTTTTTAGTAGCTTGTTTTCTAATGTTCAGACTCAGAGTTGAGAATATGTTGCTTGCCACCGTTGTTGAGATTGAGACATCTCAATGAATCACAGTGCTGCTGTAATCAATAATGTAAATCTAACTCTAGGTCAAATAATGATAATGTGAAAATGAAAACATTAATGAAATGTTAATGAAAAAACAAAAAGTTGAGGGTCAAGAGCCCAACTAAACTAAACCCTGATCTCCATAATGGTGACTTAAAATTGTGATTTTCTCCTTTGGTGATTCTGCTTGTTAACATCAGATCACCTTCCTGGCACACATCACCTTCCTTTACTATGTTAAAATCATTGTAACACAGTTCGTATATACGGGAAGAAGGAGGCGGGAACCGGCGAACATTCAACAAAACTTTAATACCAAAATAAACAAAGAACAAAACGAAAGTAATGCCGGCAGACCCTCGCAGACGTCTGCCGGCCACACAAACATAATAAAACATAAAATAAAGTCCAGGCCTGGTCCTCTCTCGTCCTTCACTGTCGTCGCTCCTCCTTTTATGCTCCCGGAGCTCCTCCGTGAGAGACTCAAGGCCGGTGCGCCTCCCAGGTGTAGCTCGTTAACGCTGTTCCCTTACGGCTCTCGCCCGCCCTGGTCACCACAATCATTAACACAATGAATGTGTCAAAATGAACTCAAGTCATCCACCGATGAAGAAAGAGGCACAAACTTGTTTAACGGCTTGCAGAGTGACGTAGCAGCAATGTGACTGGATGATAGTTAACACATGTTGTGTTGGACACAGTGTTCTTTCTTTCTTTCTTTCTTTCTTTCTTTCTTTCTTTCTCTCTCTCTTTTTACACATGATCAACTTAAAATTACACAAAATGTGTTAAAATAGCCATAACACAAAAAATGTGTTATTAATGAACACATACTTTTTGAGAGTGCACTGTGATTTAAATTTCAAATAATAACACATTATTGTTGTAAAGAACTATTATCTTTAGTTATACACAAATACAGACATTTTTTAAAAATTACATAAATTACTTGAGCAGGAACAATAGTTGAATATTAAGCAAATAACAAACTAAAAACAAACATTTGCTGTAAACTCTGACTCATAACTGCATATAATGACTCTGATCCTGATCGTTATTAAAGATGAACATCATCAGGACCATATGTGTCATTCTGTACATGATGATGATGATGATGATGAAGATGAAGATGATAATTATGATGCAACATGTGAGCTTCTGTGCTGTTAAACATATGCGTAAACAATGTCAGAGGAATCAGGGGGGGTTGTGGATTATTGTGGCGTAGCATAAACTGTATTAGAAGAATCAGAGAGGTTTGTGGGTAATTCTGCAGTAGCATAAACTGTATTAGAAGAATCAGAGAGGTTTGTGGGTAATTCTGCAGTAGCATAAACTGTATTAGAAGAATCAGAGGTTTGTGGGTAATTCTGCAGTAGCATAAACTGTATAGAGAATCAGAGAGGTTGTGGGTAATTCTGCAGTAGCATAAACTGTATTAGAAGAATAATTCTGCAGTAGATAAACTGTATTAAAAGAATCAGAGGGGGTTGTGGGTAATTGTCTGTGGATGTTCTTAATATCCTCATAATCACAATCAGTATGTGAAACCTGAAGAGAGAAAGAGCTTTAATAAATATATTATAATAATTTAAATATTTAAAAATACTTAAAAACAAGTAATTGTACAAACTTCATTGCTTCCTGGTGTTGTGTGAGATATTTTGGATGAGGAATCAGCAGCTGTCAAAGACAAGTAAGCCAATTAAATTTCATACCTGCGTTCATCATATCATATTTAAATGTAAATGTTTTGACATCCTCACATGTTTTTTTGTTATTTTGCTTATTTCTCAAAATAACCATAAAATGTCAATATGATTATTTACTAGTTTGATCAATATGGAAAAATATACAAAGTCCATTTAAAGAAAGTGAAAATAGAAGGAGTTTTACTGTTCGACTGACGCCTCCAGCAGAAAATTCCGATCACGATCACAAGTCCAATGATGATCAGCAGCAGAACCACAGACACACTGACCACCAGAGAAGAGCCTGAAAACACCAGAGACTCACAATCTGAACCACACAAATGAGTGTGTTTGTGTTTCAGAGAGAGTTTGTACCTGATACAGGAGACACAGATGAGATCGCTGGAGATTTAACTGATGATGATGATGATGAGGAGGATGATGATAATGATGAGGATGATGTTAAAGAGGAGGATGGTGGTGATGATGCCGATGATGATGGTGGTGGTGATGATGGAGATGATGGTGATGATGATGGTGGTGGTGATGATGGAGATGATGGTGGTGATGATGTGATGATGGTGGTGGTGGATGGAGATGATGATGAGATGATGTGGTGGTGATGATGGAGATGATGGTGGTGATGATGCCGATGATGATGGTGGTGGTGATGATGGAGATGATGGTGGTGATGATGCTGATGATGATGGTGGTGGTGATGATGGAGATGATGGTGGTGATGATGCTGATGATGATGGTGGTGGCGAATGATGGAGATGATGGTGGTGATGATGCTGATGATGATGGTGGTGGTGATGGTGGATATGATGATTTTGGTGGTGATGATGACCATGATGATGGTAATGATGAGGATGGTAGTGATGTTGATGATTTTCTGTGATTGTTTGTCTCTAAAACACAGAAAAGCAAGCGGTAAAAACGACGGAGAGGTAAAAAAAAAAAAAAAAAAAAAAAAAACAAAAAACAACTACGGTTTTCTCCAGGGGCAGATTCAAACTATTTGGTGCTCCTGTCCACTGACAGCTAGAGTCAAGATTAAACTGAACTAAAACATGCCACTATCCAAAACAATCACAACCAACTGCCCACTAAAATCAGTCTTTGTAGGTGTAATGGCAGTAGCGTAACTTTGCATTAAAAAGTGGGTGGAACAGGAGTGTGTGTGTGGTGGGTGTGTGTGTGGGGGGGGGGGTATTGTTGTATTCATCATATTATCATAAATGCACACTTGCCTAATAAATGCACAATTTATTGACATTGAATTCATGTTTAATGTGATAGTTTCAGCCTTACATCTACAATACCACAATATATTGTTAGTCTCAAGAGTATTTACATTTAGTGAAAAAATATATAGATCCGCAATAAGTATTTGTTAGTACTTATGGGCTAGTGGTACACTTTTGGTTAAGCGTGCCAGAGGATCTGGGTTCTAATCCGCTTTTGTACAGCTTTTTTTCTAATAGAACAGAGGAATGAATAGAGTTAAGCAATAGATTGAAACGCTAGTCCGCGTGAAGACTGCGCAGTGTGCACGAGCATCAAAAGAACACTGTTGCGCCACTGATAACAGTGGCAATGAGCACTCAGCATGATTTCAAAAACAACACATCCCATCGCCTGATCGCCTCTTATTTAACACATACAAACTAATTGCTTATCATCTAGAGATGTTTCTTTTGTATTAGTATACATCCGTGCCGTGAGATGTTTCAAAAAGTGGAAGGGACAATATCCACCATGGCAAAGAGTGGTGGGGACATGTCCCTCCTATCCCACCTGCAAATTACACCTATGTGTTTAGGAAATAGAGGATCCAAATGCAGTTCAAGAGTTTATTCAAGCAAAACAACAAAAGTAACCAAAAGTAAATGTATCTCAAAAAACAAAAGTAAATGTATCTCAACAATGGTGACATTCTTCATACCGCAGTGCATGCTGGGAGCCACAATAGTATAAAACTCATAACTCCCATCATGGAGACTGCAACATGAAGTATGTCACCATTGTGGAGAATCATAGGCAAAATTCAAAATTCAGAATGTTTTATCTCTGGCGAGAAAATAATAAGTAACTGTTTTTGGTCAGTGATGATATATCACCTGATCGTCCTTGTTTAATTTGCAACAAAATATGCCTTGTAGTATAAACACTGTTAAAAGACCACAAAGACATAAAAAAGACATAAGCAAAGAGTGCAACTGCACAACTAAATGAAACACCGATCACCATAATGGTGGCATCATTTTCAATAAAACATCAACGTCTAATCCTCTGTTAATTCTCAAAAAAACTGTAGACAAACGACAGAAATAAAGTCAGTCTGGTTATTATTAAGAGAGATTTCATGTCTTTCATCCAAGGCAGTGGCTGAAGTCAGTTGTAGTTCTTTTATTTCTCTTTTCATCAGTGATTCTGCTTGTTAACAGCAGGTGTCTTCGATAATCGAACAATCATCACTCATTTAATCACTTAAGTATCTACTTAACTCTAACACTGCTTCAGTGTTACTTTAACACCCTGCTGGTGGTTCTGATGTGAACACTGAGTGGTGTTAAATTAACACAGGGGAATTCACTGTGCACTTACATCTTATCTTACACTTTATGACCGTTAACTGAAGTGTCGACCGTTAAAGTCGAGCTTTTGTGAACATAAAGCCTGCCTACTTTGATTTGATATCTCATATTTTTACATTGACGGGTGGTGACCAACCTCAGTGGCAGCTGAGATAAGAAGATCTTGGTGCTGTGCAATATCCTTGCAGCTAAAGTAGTGTTAATACTATATTAAGCAATTATTTCACAACATTTATTATATACACCTCGGAATAATATGGAGACCTCATAGCTGGCTACTGCCATATACACAATACATCCAACATAGGACAACATCAGGCAAAGAACATTAAAACACTGGGGTGTGTATACACAGTGTAACAAGGGACAGGTGAAGGTGATTGGATAGCATGGAAACTAACGAGGGAAGCTATGATGACAAACAAGGCAGCAAGGCTAACAGGAACAGGACTCATGAATTAATACAGAAACAAAGGGGAATCCATTTCAAAATAAGAGTCCAACACAAGACACAATACTGAGATTGTGACGGTATATTTCTTTTTAGGTTTTGATAATGCAAAGTGTTTGACATTAACCATTTATAAATCTTATTCAGAGCAGCCAACAATGAAAGGGCAGAAAGTTTGATTTGAATTAGTGTCTTCAGCTCATTTGTTCATATTTAATTTAATAAATGTGAAAATGCACTTCTTTGGCAGTATGTGTAAATAAAGATTGTGTGAGCTCTGATATCAGACCATGGCTAGAAAGTCATGAAGCATCACTTTTCCTCCCAGGGTAAAACATGTTTTTGTGGAGCCCCCTGAATGTGGTGTTCAGTTGCATGTACAGATGATCCACACGTGGTTTTCTCACTCACAGATACTTCACTTCCCTTTTCTCAAAGACGCTGATGCCTTTCACACATTACGTACATCAGACATTTCACACACAAGACCACAAACTGTCGACAGATGCTGGTTTGTGTTTCATCTCACCTTATCAAACTAACTTTTCCACTGTCATATGTTTTACATGTGAGGATCTGTTATGAGTTTCAGGTGAACGGCAGTAATTACAGTCAGTGTTGAGTATTGTGATGTTGTGGAGATCATCATGGGTTTGAGGCTCTCAGTTACTCACCTCTTATAACATTCAGATTCACTTCAGTGTAGGAATCATTTCCAACTCTTTCAGTTCCACACCAGTACGTCCCAGAATCCAGTTCAGTCAGATTTCTGATGGTCACATTAAAGACTTCTGATCTTGTGTCGTCATACAGAGAGAATCTTCCATCATAAACCCATTTATATTTCTCATCAGTCCTGATTTGGTGTGCACTCTGACCACTGTCCTTTACAAAAATACTTTTTATATGCTGCATATCCTTCATCATATTGCATGTGATCATGACTCCTCCTCCTGAATATCCCGTCACACTGATGGAGCTCACGACTCCTACAACAAACCAGCATCAAATACACTTTAATATATGTATGAGAGTACACAGAAATGAACTTTCTTCAGCAGTCACTAGAACATCATGAAGTGAAGTGAAAGACTCTCCTCATCAAATCTGTGCTGTTTTTAGTGATTTACTCTGAGTTCAGATTCTTACCAGGAATCATCAGCAGAGTGAAAGTCAAGATGATCTTCATTCTTCTCTCTTATTAAATGATCTTCTCTGTTGTCAGTAGATTCAGTTCTTCTGAAGCTCTCGATGTGTGTTCAGATGAGTTTTGAGTGTTTCTTTCCTGGTTACAAGTTTAACATGAAGTGCTGAATGTGACGGAGACGCCCACTTCCTCTGAGAGAGAGAGAGAGAGAGAGAGAGAGAGATTGTTTTCAACTTAACCGGTTTTACTACTATTGTACATATTACTATATTGCAATATTACTATTACTTATTTTCTTTTTTCAATATATTTTATTTTACTCATTAATTAACACTCACAACACAATGGTTGAAAGTGATTATTATTATTATTATTTGTTTATTTTATTCATTATTCATATTTAAGATTTATTAACTTAATCAGTTTTACTACTGTTATACCTGCTCTGCTGTTACTATTACTTATTTTATTTATTTATTTAATAGGTTCTTGGTTTTGCCTTCAGATAAACAGCAGTATTTTAATCTCTGATCATATAAAATGTTAAGCATTAGCTTTTGGAATATTCAGGGTTTGTGCTCTAAAACATTTGGATTAAAAAGCACAAACACAGATTTCTTGAATAGCATCACAAATGTTGACATATTAATTCTAATTGAAACATGCTGTAGATCAGATGTGTCCACTCAGTGTCCTGCAGGTTACTCTGAAATCATAGTGCCCTCATGGAAACTCATCTCAATACATCGTGGCAGAGATTCTGGAGGTTTAGTTATATGGATAAAAAAATTATCTTGCCCCTTTTACATCACCAGTACAGCAAGGCAAAAATCACAAATGGTTAAAATTGGATAAAGACCTTTTTATCTGTGGAATTTATATTCCTCCGTCAGAATCTCCATACTACGACAATGAAATATGTTCACTTTACAGGGAGAAATTTATCAATATTAAACTCAGGGGAAAATTTTATGTGGAAATTTAAATGCTCGAACTGGTTTAGAACCAGACTACATTGATAATTCAGGAGATAAACATCTGTTCACACAAATACCCAAGACCTCTTTAATACACTACCTAGAAGAAATAACCAGGATACTGGAGTTAATAAACATGGGAAGGAGATAGCTCACCTTTGTCAAACTTTAGGTCTTTATATCCTGAATGGTAGAATCAAAGAAGATTCCTGTGGACACTTTACCTATGACTCAAATCTTGGGAACAGTGTTGTAGATTATGCCATATCAAATATAATCCCCTCCTATTTCCGTGCATTTACCATCAAAGCTCAGTCACCCTTGTCTGATCACAGCCAGATCAATGTTTCCATTAAGGGTGAAAACATCAAATCAAGAGAAATACATAAAAAGCCAATTCATTTATATAAACTTAAAACATCATAGATGGACTCATAGCACTGCTGAAAAATATACTCACTAAAAATGAATAGTCAATTCCATAACATTGTTTAGCAATTCAACATTTGATATTAATCGGAAGGGAATTGACTTAGCAATTAAACATATTAATGACATTTTTGAAAATATAGCAAAAAAAGCTCATTTAAATAAAATGACACCATGTAATCACAAAAAAGCACTAAACTAAACCTTCTGAAATGGTTTGACCATGACTGTAAAACAATTAGACAAGAGACTTATGATTCATTTCAAATCAAAACACAAAGATCCAGTCAACACTGAGTTGCTCTTAAAACACTCAGAACTTCTGAAACGATACAAAAACACACTGAGACAGAAGAAACTGGATTATTATAACAACACGCTTCAAAAGATTGAAAACACAGTTGATCAGGGCCAGTTCTGGAGCATGTGGAACAGTTTGAACACTACAAAGCCACAAGAACAAGCCATACAAGATGGTCAAATTTGGAAAGATTATTTTGAGAACCTCTATAGCCATCAAACTGACCCTTTAAATAATCCCAACCAATTAAAAGTCCTTGAAAAATTGAACGCTCTTGAGTCATGCATCAAAAACAACCAAAATCCACTAGATTATCCAATCACACAACAATAACAGTGGAAAACTGAAATCTCTCAAATCTAATAAATCCTGTGGCCCTGACAAATAAAAAAAAATGAGATGCTAAAAAACAGCTCTCCTGAACTTCTTTAACTTGATTCTGAGTTCAGGTGTTTTTCCTGAGGTCTGGAATACAGGGCTCATTTCTCCCATCTTTAAAAGTGGAGACAAAACAGACCCTAATAACTACAGAGGAATCTGTGTGACCAGTAATTTGGCAAAAATATTTTGTTCTATAATTAACTCTCGGATTTCATTTTTCTTAAAGCAGCACAATGTCATCAGCAAATCTCAAATTGGCTTCCTCCCTAAACATCGAACCACTGATCATATTCACACACTACACACAATAATAAACAAACATGTACAAACCCGATTCCAAAAAAGTTGGGACACTGTACAAATTGTGAATAAAAAAGGAAAGCAATAATTTACAAATCTCATAAACTTATATTTTATTCACAATAGAATATAGATAACATATCAAATGTTGAAAGAGAGACATTTTGAAATGTCATGCCAAATATTGGCTCATTTTGGATTTCATGAGAGCTACACATTCCAAAAAAGTTGGGACAGGTAGCAATAAAAGCCCAGAAAAGTTAAATGTACATATAAGGAACAGCTGGAGGACCAATTTGCAACTTATTAGGTCAATTGGCAACATGATTGGGTATAAAAAGAGCCTCTCAGAGTGGCAGTGTCTCTGAGAAGTCAAGATGGGCAGAGGATCACCAATTCCCCCAATGCTGCAGCGAAAAATAGTGGAGCAATATCAGAAAGGAGTTTCTCAGAGAAAAAATGCAAAGAGTTTGAAGTTATCATCATTTACAGTGCATAATATCATCCAAAGATTCAGAGAATCTGGAACAATCTCTGTGCGTAAGGGTCAAGGCCGGAAAACCATACTGGATGCCCGTGATCTTCGGGCCCTTAGACGGCACTGCATCACATACAGGAATGCTACTGTAATGGAAATCACAACATGGGCTCAGGAATACTTCCAGAAAACATTGTCGGTGAACACAATCCACTGTGCCATTCGCCGTTGCCGGCTAAAACTCTATAGGTCAAAAAAGAATCCATATCTAAACATGATCCAGAAGCGCAGGTGTTTTCTCTGGGCCAAGGCTCATTTAAAATGGACTGTGGCAAAGTGGAAAACTGTTCTGTGGTCAGACGAATCAAAATTTGAAGTTCTTTTTGGAAAACTGGGACGCCATGTCATCCGGACTAAAGAGGACAAGGACATCCCAAGTTGTTATCAGCGCTCAGTTTAGAAGCCTGCATCTCTGATGGTATGGGGTTGCATGAGTGCATGTGGCATGGGCAGCTTACACATCTGGAAAGGCACCATCAATGCTGAAAGGTATATCCAAGTCCTAGAACAACATATGCTCCCATCCAGACGTCGTCTCTTTCAGGGAAGACCTTGCATTTTCCAACATGACAATGCCAGACCACATACTGCATCAATTACAACATCATGGCTGCGTAGAAGAAGGATCCGGGTACTGAAATGGCCAGCCTGCAGTCCAGATCTTTCACCCATAGAAAACATTTGGCGCATCATAAAGAGTTGAGCAACTAGAAGCCTGTATTAGACAAGAATGGGACAACATTCCTATTCCTAAACTTGAGCAACTTGTCTCCTCAGTCCCCAGATGTTTGCAGACTGAAAGAAGAGGGGATGCCACACAGTGGTAAACATGGCCTTGTCCCAACTTTTTTGAGATGTGTTGATGCCAATCAACTTATTTTTCCCTTAAAATGATACATTTTCTCAGTTTAAACATTTGATATGTCATCTATGTTGTATTCTGAATAAAATATTGAAATTTGAAACTTCCACATCATTGCATTCTGTTTTTATTCACAATTTGTACAGTGTCCCAACTTTTTTGGAATCGGGTTTGTACACCAAAAGAAACACGGAAAAATATTTGCATGCGTCGTAGATTTCAAGAAAGCTTTTTGACTCCATTTGGCATAAAGGATTGTTTTATAAAATCATTCAAAGTGGTATTGGGGGCAAAATATACGACTTAATTAAAAACATGTATAACCAAAATAAATGTGCAGTAAAAATTGATCAACAGAGAACAGAATATTTCTCCCAAGAGCGAGGGGTCAGACAAGACTGCTGCCTCAGCCCAACTTTATTTAACATTTATATTAATGATTTGGCAGATCTACTGGACCAATCAGAGTCCAGGACTACAACTATTTGACACAGAAGTCAAATATTTATTGTATGCAGATGACTTACTAATTCTATCTAAAACGGCGGAAGGTCTCCAGAACCACCTGATATTTGATATTTCAGAAAAAACACAGAAATCTGGAACATAAACATGCATTTACTGTAAACAACACCACTCTTCAGCACTCTTTATAATATAATTATCTTGGTTTGGTTTTAACACCCAGTGGAAATTTCAATTTGGCTATTAAAACATTACTTATAAAAGCCCGCAGATCAATGCATGACATACGAACTAAATTATTCAAAATAAACATTCCAATCAGAATTTGGACAAAGATCTTTGATAGTGTGATACTGCCCATTGCCTTATATGGAAGTGAGGTCTGGGGTCCAGCGAGTAACTACAGCCATAAGGCTTGGGACAAACATCCTTTAGAAGGTCTACATGTAGAGTTCTGTAGAAGCATCCTTCATGTCCACAGAAACACACCTAATAACGCCTGTAGGGCGGAACTAGGCCGTCTTCCCCTCAATTTAATGATTAAAAAAAGAGCTTTAAAGTTCTGGATACACTTAAAATCTAGTCCTGAAGACACACACAAAAAAAAAAACTTATGTTAAATGGAGACAAATGTAAGATAAGTGGCTCCCTTTAGTGTTTAGATGATGTTCAGCACCGCGGACAGCAGCTGATCACGTGACTGCAGGAGACGGAGGATGTTAAAAAGGTAGCGCACAGGCGCCGTCTAGTGGCCATTGGCATTAAGTCAGTAAGCCCAGAAAGTGGTTATAAAAGGCTATAAAAATACCAAACTGCAACAGGTAAAACCAGAGAAATGCAACACGAGCTACACCGCACGCTAAGCATTTTATTATAATGGTTTTCTATGGGACAAAAACACTTGACGTGAAACTTAATCATCTGCTTAACTGTACATATTGCTTCACTGTTGCGTGTTTCACCCCCAATACATCAGATAAGTAACCATTTCGGTCCACTGTAAAATCTAAAGTACAATTCCAAGAACCATACATGCATTAATTCAAAAAAAAAAAAAAAAAAAAAAAACAACAACAACAACAACAAAAAACACTTTCTGCTCCATTATTTGGTGAGTAAACATTAATGAAAAGAAAAGGAAACCCCATTACCTGTTCAACCAAAAGTCTGCCCGTATCTATCTCATAAGAATAAATATTAGTCATATTAAACTTCCTTGCAAACAAAATTGCAACACCTCCACTTAGTTTAGAACAATGACTTAAAAAGATCTTACCCTCCCACCACATTTTTCATTCTACTTCATTGCTTAAATCGCTATGGGTTTCTGCAAAAAAAAAAAAAAAAAAAAAAATTACACCCATGTTTTTTTTTTTATTATTATTATTATTAATCAATTCATACAAAGCGGCTCTTTTTCTATAATTCCTTCCTCAATGTTAATTGTCCTCATTTTTACACTCTCCATTACGAACTGAGAGTCAAGTGGCTCCATCTAGTGTTCAACAGCTGATCTGCAGCACGTGACTGATTCATCATGACACTCACAGTCTGTTCAGATGAGATCCTGTTCTCAAAGACATCAAATTACTTCAGCAAAACCTTATGGTGAATAACTGACCTTCTAGAGCTGCATATGAAACTGAAACACATTAAATATTTCAACAAATCAAAGTGATTCATCTGCACACATGTACTAATATGATTTGATGGTAAAAATAATAACACTGCATTGTTATAAAGAACAATTATCTTTTATTTTGTTCATAATTACATACAAATATTGACATTTTTAAGTATGTTGAACAAATAACATAAATCACTTCTGCAGGATAGTTGTGTATATTGAGCAAATAACAAACTGAAAGTCTTCAAAAGATCGACAGTCGATCGCTAACATGTATTTACAGCAATCATAGGATCATAACTGCATATATTGACTTTAATCCTGATTGTTATTAAAGATGATCATCAGGACCATCTGCATCATTATTACATTACAAAGATGATGAAGATGAAGATGAAGCGATGTGAAGATCTCTGCTGTTAAACATTAGTGTAAATATTGTCGGAGGAATCAGATGGGTTTGTGGGTAATTGTCTGTAAGTGTCTTCAACCTCCTCATAATTACAGTCATTATTATAAACCTGAGGAGAGAAAGAGCTTATTTAATAATATTTAAAAACATAAATTTTTCTAGAAACTAATTCTACAAACCTCTTCATTGTTGGCTGGTGTCACGTGAGATGTTTTGGAGGAGGAATCAGCATCTGTCAAATACAAGCAAGTGAATGAAATTTAAACATGTGCTCTTCATATCATATTTTGATAAAAAAAAAAAATGTTTTGACATCCTCACATTTATTAATCCTTTTTTTATTATTTCTAAACAAACAAAACAAAAACAAACAAACAAAAAAAAAAACCTGTTGTTTTCAATGTTTTAATAATGTTAAATGAATGAATGGAACATGGAAAAAGGAGTTTTACTGTTCGACTGACGCCTCCTGCAGACAGTCCAGATCACGATCACGAGTCCAATGATGATCAGCAGCAGAACCACAGACACACTGACCACCAGAGAAGAGCCTGAAAACACCAGAGACTCTCAATCTGAACCACACAGATGAGTGTGTTTGTGTTTCAGAGAGAGTTTGTACCTGTTACAGGAGACACAGATGAGATCACTGGAGATTCAACTGATGATGATGAGGAGGATGATGGTGATGGTGACATGATGATGATGATGATGATGATGATGTTGATGTTGATGTTCGCTCTGAAACACAGTAAAGCCAGTGTCAATAATCACACTCACAGATACTTCACTTCCCTTTTCTCAGAGACGCTGATGTTTTTCACACATTTCTGAACCATCTGACATGTTTCACACACACAAACATCAAACTGTCGACTGTATTTGAGACTCTCAGGAGGTTTTTCTTAAAGTATTACAGATGCTGGTTTGTTTCATCATTTCTCACCTGTAACATGGATCAGGACTCGTGTGATGAAGCTCTTGTGTCCTTGATCAGACTGAACTCCACACCAGTATTCTGAATCTTGTTCAGTCACATGACTGATGCTTCCCGTCAGGAGCTGCTCTTCTCTGTCATCATACAGCTGGATCTTTCCCTCAGGACTCCATCTTCTGCTCTCCTTCACAGACGTCTCTTCAGCACAGAGATCAGCTCCAGATCTCCAGCAGAGAAACTTCACATCACTAATGTGGGATTGTGGGTATTTGCAGCTGATGTTCACAGATCCTCCTGCAGCAGCTGATAGACTGATGCTCTTCACACAACAATCATCTGTTTCAGATCCAAATCAAGTGCAGCAATGTTACAATGACCAGATATATTCATGGATTCTGTCAAATAATGCAGAAATGAATGAAAGCGTCTCACCGTCTCTGATGTCCAGATTAAACTCAGAGAAGAAACTGTATTCTTCAGAAACTTTGACTGTAATCTTATATTCTCCAGAGTCGTTCTCATTCAGATCTCTGATAAACACGTAAGAGACCTGCAGATCTGTCATCCTGAACGGAGAATCGTCTGTCCTGTTCCCATCCTGCTGCTCTGTTAGTGATTATTACAGTAAAACATTGATCTGTTGCAGGTTTACAGAAATATTTCACATGGTACATGTGTTTCATCTCATATTTGTAATTTATAATGACGTTTCCTCCTGAATATCCTCTCACGCTCCTCATTTGTTGATCTGTTGAACACAAAAGTAAAAACACAAGCTTTAGTCAATGAGATTCAGACACACACTTTTACTTTACTATTTACTGAGACATTCCATAGACATTCACTGTTTTTACCAAGCTAATACTACACATGTAACCCAACTCACACAGAATTTCTCTTTAGTTTCATACTGTTTTTTTAATAAGGAAATTCCCGAACGTTGTTGGCAAATTTATATAGCACTGTTAAAAACAACAGGGAAACAAACCTCCTTTTAAGGAAACAGGGTTTCAAAGTCCACAAACCATGACACCAAGAAATAAGGATGTGTCCAACAACAACAACAAAAAAAAAAACACATCTTCTAAACTAAGGAAAGAATGTCCATAAAAAAAAAAAAAAAAAAAAAAAACAATAAAAAAAAAGAGTCCAAAATGTAAGAAACACATCAGTAGCAACAACGACATTAACAACAAGTCCAGACCACGAGTGAGAGCAAGTGTGTGGGCTCTATGCCAGTCCAAATAATTAGGTGATCCCTCAACATCATGGTGGAAGGAGCCAGGAAGTACCCAAGAGAACCAGAACACAGGCCCATGGTGAAGTTGAAGGAGGGAGAAGCCATGGTGTAATACTGGTGTAAATGCAAGGTGGAAACGGGGATGACTGACTGAGGTGGAGATAGAGACCCAGGTGGAGCCGAAGAGACCTGTTGACACCAAAGAACCTGAAGGCCAAGGTGGTGCCACAATGATGAGCAGATGAGATGGAGCCAGGGTGCCAGAGGACTGAGCTGGAGCGACCGAGGACAGAGGTGGAGCCGGAAGGAAGAAGCCTAACAGAGCTGAAGGGGTGGAGGGACAAGGCCCAGCTGAAGGACCAGAGGTCTGTAGCATAGGCAGAGCGACAACTGAAAGGTGGAGACGGAGAGACACGGGAGCCCGGTGGAGTTGCAGGGACGATAGTCCCAGGTGGAGCCGGAGAGACACGGGAGCCCGGTGGAGTTGCAGGGACGATAGTCCCAGGTGGAGCCGGAGAGACAAGGGAGCCCGGTGGAGTTGCAGGGATGATAGTCCCAGGTGGAGCTGAGGTTGAGCGACTGGTCGACAGGCCAAGGTGGAGTGAAGGGCTTGAAAGTGTGAGGTGGAGCAGTTGAAGGCAGTCAACGCACTCTGGTGGAGCTGGTGAACATGAACCCAAGGCAGATCCAAGCTGCTAGGTGGAGCCAGTGTAGGAGGAGATGAATGGAGCCAGTAAAGACAGGGCCAAAAAAAAATGGGTAGCAAAGGGTTACATGACGGCCTCCTAGGCCTTGACAGGGCAGAGAGTTCGAAAACAGTCTCTTTGGCCGACACAGACATGCAGCGAATTCAGGAAGGGCCTCTTTGGCCAACACGGGACAGGTGGAGAAGGTGGAAGTGGAAGGCAGAGTGGGAGCATTAGTGACGGAGACTTGGAGCTGGCTGACAGGACACTTGGATCTGACCATAAGCAGCAGAACAGGAAGTGTTTGGGAACAGGTGGAAGCCAAGATGTTGATTATTTCTGACTGGGAAACACAACTCTTTGACACTGGAGGATGATGCTGACTTTCCACTTCCTCATTTAGCTTCACTCAAAATTCCCACATGCATAGATGAAATAACCGGCATACACAGGCTCCATAGAGGGCACCGGCTCTGCCATCTAGTCCGTGGAGGCCATCAGCTCCAGCTCTGGTTCTGGATCCGTGGTGGGGATGAGGCTTGGTGTAAGTGATCGATGGCATTATGATGGTGGGAGTGAGCTGGGAGGACAGTAGATGTCACAATGTCCAGATAATTTGCCAAGGACATGCTGAAATCTCCTGCTGGCATCCATAGGCCGAGGATCTTGTCCAGCCCACTCCAAAATCAGTCCTTCAGAGTATGATCAAGTATGATTGTTCAAAAATACCATATCTTCTAAAGTCAGGAAAGATCGTCCATCAACAAAAAAACATTCAGGTCCAACAAGTGAGTCCATGAAACATACATAAATAGCAACAACAACATTAACAACAAGGCCCGACCATGAGTGAGTGCAAGTGTGTTGTCTTTATACCAATTCAAGTGAGCAGGTGATTGGCTGCCGGTGTGGATGATCAGGGTGTGACTGGGAGACTGTGGGTGTGTCTCAATCAGCTCCCTAGTTCAGTAGTCAGTGCACTAATCAGGGAGTTGGCCATTTTGTTACAAAGTATTTATCATAATGTACTTTAACATTGAAAATAATGTGAGAAATATATCAGCTCTGCTGTTGTTCATAATCACCAGTAGTGACATTGTACAATGAGGACGTTGACATGTCGCCTAAAATAGAGTCATCAGTGTCCTGATGTGTAGTGAGCCAGGGTCCTTACCAGTGCCTGTTTTGTGTACAAAATATACTGATTCATGACCTAGGAAGCTGATTGAGACGCACCAGTGAGAAAGGGGCAGAGTCCAGAGTGTGTATGTGACAGATAGAAGGCTAAGTTGAGAGAGAGAGAAAAAAGAAAAAAAAAACAACACTAACAACCACATTAATCTGCATATCAAGTTTAAAGGGGTGGTTCATTGCGATTTCACTTTTTAACTTTAGTTAGTGTGTAATGTTGCTGCTTGAGCATAAACAGTATCTGCAAAGTTACAGCGCTGAAAGTTCAATGCACAGCATTTTCAATTGCACAGCATAATGGAAGCAGAAGAGTTGTGTACACTGGACGCGAGCAACGCGACGCGACACGTCAAAAGATAACAGAACCCATTATAATCTGTGATATTTTCTACACTGGATGCGGCGCTGAAGAAGCTTCCAGAATCTACACGAGTTTAATGCTGGATTTGCACAAAGGCTTTTACTGAAAGAAGCAGTTCCCACTTTAAAAGCGGAAGCTGCTGTTTATTGGCTTCAAACTGTAAGTACGTTTTATTGTTTGTACATGTCTTTTAAACTTATAGTTCTGTAAACAAAGACCAAAGCGTTTTTGCTTCGCTAGCCAGTTAGCTAAATTCTATTGCATACTTCAACAAACACCAACAAACTTCTCTGTTCATAGACAAACAGTTGTTCATGCTATAAATTAAACGATACCTTTACAAAAATGCGACTACTCAGTCATGTATTCGGTTACAGTAAAGCTTTAATCAGGATAAAACTGTATATTGAAAGCTAACAAACAGCAGTGACAGCATCTAAACACTTTGACACAAATACTAAATGAAATACCATTCATAAACGTCCTTTAAAAGCCGCAATTGCAGAGGATCTGCTTTACCCTCTTCATCTGGGTCTGATTCGGCTCAATTTGATACAGCAATATAGATGCCATTATTTACATTTCCACTGAAGCAACGAATGGTAAGGGGCGTGGTGTTTCCGGACGCTTCAGCGAATCACGATACACTGGGCCAGTTAACCAATCTGAGCACATTGCGTATTTCGGAGGGAGTGCCTTCATAGAAGCAGGAAGTCAAACAAGCCGTTCATATGACAGTGGAAACAGAGGTGTAGAATAAAGATAAAATATATGAAAAATATAGCATTTTCAAAAAAAACGAAGCATTAAGACATGTTAAACTGTGCCCCCAAAACACAATCAAGCCTAGAAAAAAAAACAAAAAAAAAAACACTGATCCACCCCTTTAAGATCACTGTCCAATAAAAAGCTCAGATATCTGACATACAAGGATGACCCTAAAAGGAGATTTAGCCAGTTTTAATGCACTATGGTTAGGTACATATATACACACACACACACACACACACACACACATCATTTTGTTTTCAGCGAACACATCTGATCACTTTGCTGTTGACATTGTTTAAGATTATTTTATGAGTGTTACA
The DNA here is from genome assembly GCA_028476615.1 of Culter alburnus. NCBI lineage: Eukaryota > Metazoa > Chordata > Actinopteri > Cypriniformes > Xenocyprididae > Culter > Culter alburnus. Next base: position 53,870 of record JAOTNS010001549.1, on the reverse strand, counting down.
TCAGGAGTTAAAAAAGGTTACTGATGGTATCTGTTATGAGTTTCAGGTGTGAACGGCAGTAATTACAGTCAGTGTTGAGTATCGTGATGTTGTGGAGATCATCATGGGTTTGAGGCTCTCAGTTACTCACCTCTTATAACCTTCAGATTCACTTCAGTGTATAAATCTTTTTTTGCATATATATCAGTTCCACACCAGTACGTGTCAGAATCCAGTTGATTCAGATCTCTGATGGTCACAGTGAAGACTGCTGATCTTGTGTCGTCATACAGAGAGAATCTTCCAGAACGAACCCATTTATCTTTCTCATCAGTCTTGATTTGGTCTGTGCAGCCTGACCACTGTCCTTTACAAAAATACTTTTTATGCTGTATATCCTCTATCATATTTGCATGTGATCGTGACTCCTCCTCCTGAATATCCCGTCACACTGATGGAGCTCACGACTCCTGCAACAAACCAGCATCAAATACACTTTAATATATTCATGAGACTACACAGAAATGAACTTTCTTCAGCAGTCACTAGAACATCATGAAGTGAAGTGAAAGACTCTCCTCATCAAATCTGTGCTGTTTTTAGTGATTTACTCTGAGTTCAGATTCTTACCAGGAATCATCAGCAGAGTGAAAGTCAAGATGATCTTCATTCTTCTCTCTTATTAAATGATCTTCTCTGTTGCCAGTAGATTCAGTTCTTCTGAAGCTCTCGATGTGTGTTCATATGAGTTTTGAGTGTTTCTTTCCTGGTTACATGTTTAACATGAAGTGCTGAATGTGACGGAGACGCCCACTTCCTCTGAGAGAGAGAGAGAGAGAGAGAGAGAGAGGTTAATAAAGAGGGAAGTGAAAGTAATGACCTGTCCAAATACCCACACTTGCGGTCTTAGCCCTTTGAGAGCTCGTGTACAAGACCGATGTCTTAAAAATGCCAAAGTGCAGTGTCCTAAAATGACACTTAACCCACTCTATCCTGAATACCACTTCTTAGGCTAAGCATATCCCATCATGCATTATGTTTGGGAGCTCACATGCCCCAAAATTGAAACATTCCAGGAAAACATTTGACTGTAAGTTAAATTAATTACATATAATTTGGTAGTAAATCATAAAGTGTTGCACATTTTATTGGTACAAATGGGTAAGGGGGTGTGTGTTTTGCAACATTTGCAACTGCTTTTTATCACTTAATCAGAAGCACCACAATCTTAAAATTGTATCTTCTGTTAATTACATAGTGACTGAACAGACATTTAGAAGTTTATTTTAAAATGCAAAGTATTGAAAATAAAAAAGCTCTGTAAACTTACAAATTTTGCAAGACTATGTGTCCCATTGGGTGTGTCCACACCTACTTGAACACTTGAGCCAAATACAGGAAATACATCATGTAAGTGCAATGACCCAAAGTGTGAATAGGCTTGTTTGAGATGCGCCTAGCCTCGCCTGAAGTTCAGCTGAGACAAGGCAATAGTATCCAGCTGCAGACCCGCAGCCACAGAACGGAAGTGAGGGGCAGGGCTTAAACAGTCATATGAATTTGTGCTACCCGTACATGTCATTTTATTTTGTTAAATATAAGTTTTTTTACACAGATTTTGATCGGATCGATATCTTTACTTATACACAAATACATACCCACAAATGAAAATAAAGTCATTTATTACTCACCCTCATGTTGTTCCACACCTGTAAGACCTTCATTCATCTTCAGAACACAAATTAAGATATGTTTGATGAAATCCGATGGCTCAGTAAGGCCATGGCCAGCAATAACACTCCCTTTTTCAATGCCCAGAAAGCTTCTAAAAACATATTTAAAACAGTTTATGTGACTACAATCTTTCAACCGTAATGTTATGAAGCAAATAGAATAAAATAAAATTACACCCATGTTTTTTTTTTTTTTTTTTATCAATTCATACAAAGCGGCTCTTTTTCTATAATTCCTTCCTCAATTAATGTTAATTGTCCTCATTTTTATGCTCTCCATTAAGAACTGAGTCAAGTGGCTCCATCTAGTGTTCAACAGCTGATCTGCAGCACGTGACTGATTCATCATGACATACAAACACACTCACAGTCTGTTCAGATGAGCTCCTGTTCTCAAAGACATCAAATTACACTTCAGCCAAACCTTATGGTGAATAACTGACCTTCTAGAGCTGCATATGAAACTGAAATACATTAAATACATCAACAAATCATAAAGTGATTCATCTGCACACATGTACTAATATGATTTGATGGTAAAAATAATAACACTGCATTGTTATACAAAGAACAATTATCTTTTATTTTGTTCATAATTACATACAAATATTGACATTAAGTATGTTGAACAAATAACATAAATCACTTCTGCAGGATAGTTGTGTATATTGAGCAAATAACAAACTGAAAGTCTTCAAAAGATCGACAGTCGATCGCTAACATGTATTTACAGCAATCATAGGATCATAACTGCATATATTGACTTTAATCCTGATTGTTATTAAAGATGATCATCAGGACCATCTGCATCATTATTACATTACAAAGATGATGAAGATGAAGCGATGTGAAGATCTCTGCTGTTAAACATTAGCATAAATATTGTCGGAGGAATCAGATGGGTTTGTGGGTAATTGTCTGTGAGTGTCTTCAACCTCCTCATAATTACAGTCATTATTATAAACCTGAGGAGAGAAAGAGCTTATTTAATATTTAAAAACATAAATCTTGTTTTATAAACAGTAATTCTACAAACCGCTTCATTGTTGGCTGGTGTCACGTGAGATGTTTTGGAGGAGGAATCAGCGTCTGTCAAATACAAGCAAGTGAATGAAATTTAAAAAAAAAAAAATATTGTTTTCAATGTTTTATTAATGTGAAAAATAAAATAGACAGAATTGAACATGGAAAAAGGAGTTTACTGTTCGACTGACGCCTCCTGCAGACAGTCCAGATCACGATCACGAGTCCAATGATGATCAGCAGCAGAACCACAGACACACTGACCACCAGAGAAGAGCCTGAAAACACCAGAGACTCTCAATCTGAACCACACAGATGAGTGTGTTTGTGTTTCAGAGAGAGTTTGTACCTGATACAGGAGACAGATGAGATCGCTGGAGATTCAAATGATGATGATAAGGAGGAGGATGAGGATGATGGTGATGATGATGATGTTTGCTCTGAAACACAGTAAAGCCAGTGTCAATAATCACTCACAGATACTTCACTTCCCTTTTCTCAGAGACGCTGATGTTTTTCACACATTCTGAACCATCTGACATGTTTCACAAACACAAACATCAAACTGTTGACTGTATTTGAGACTCTCAGGAGGTTTTCTTAAAGTATTACAGATGCTGGTTTGTTTCATCATTCTCACCTGTAACATTGATCAGGACTCGTGTGATGAAGCTCTTGTGTCCTTGATCAGACTGAACTCCACACCAGTATTCTGAATCTTTTCAGTCACATGACTGATGCTTCCCGTCAGGAGCTGCTCTTCTCTGTCATCATACAGCTGGATCTTTCCCTCAGGACTCCATCTTCTGCTCTCCTTCACAGACGTCTCTTCAGCACAGAGATCAGCTCCAGATCCAGCAGAGAAATCACATCACTAATGTGGGATTGTGGGTATTTGCAGCTGATGTTCACAGATCCTCCTGCAGCAGCTGATAGACTGATGCTCTTCACACAACAATCATCTGTTTCAGATCCAAATCAAGTGCAGCAATGTTACAATGACCAGATATATTCATGGATTCTGTCAAATAATGCAGAAATGAATGAAAGCGTCTCACCGTCTCTGATGATCAGATTAAACTCAGAGAAGAAACTGTATTCTTCAGAAACTTTGACTATAATCTGATATTCTCCAGAGTCGTTCTCATTCAGATCTCTGATAAACACACGTAAGAGACCTGCAGATCTGTCATCCTGAACGGAGAATCGTCCGTCATGTTCCCATCCTGCTGCTCTGTTAGTGATTATTACAGTCAAACATTGACCTGCTGCAGTTTTACAGAAATATTTCACATGGTTCTTGTGTTTCATCTCATATTTGAAGTTTATAATGACGTTTCCTCCTGAATATCCTCTAACGCTCCTGATTGGTTGATCTGTTGAACACAAACTCAGATCATTTTTCATTTTGTTCTCAATATAAACACATATCTGCTCACTTTACTGCAACATTTATGAATGTTTTAACAACTGTTATGAGTTTCAGGTGTGAACGGCAGTAATTACAGTCAGTGTTGAGTATCGTGATGTTGTGGAGATCATCATGGGTTTGAGGCTCTCAGTTACTCACCTCTTATAACATTCAGATTCACTTCAGTGTAGGGATCTATTCCAAATATATCAACTCCACACTGGTACGTCCCAGAATCCAGTTCATTCAGATCTCTCATGGTCACATTGAAGACTGCTGATCTTGTGTCGTCATACAGAGAGAATCTTCCAGAATGAACCCATTTATCTTTCTCATCAGTCTTGATTTGGTCTTTGCAGCCTGACCACTGTCCTTTACAAAAATACTTTTTATTTGCTGTATATCCTCTATCATAATTGCATTTGATCGTGACTCCTCCTCCTGAATATCCCGTCACACTGATGGAGCTCACGACTCCTACAACAAACCAGCATCAAATACACTTTAATATATTTATGAGACTACACAGAAATGAACTTTCTTCAGCAGTCACTAGAACATCATGAAGTGAAGTGAAAGACTCTCCTCATCAAATCTGTGCTGTTTTTAGTGATTTACTCTGAGTTCAGATTCTTACCAGGAATCATCAGCAGAGTGAAAGTCAAGATGATCTTCATTCTTCTCTCTTATTAAATGATCTTCTCTGTTGTCAGTAGATTCAGTTCTTCTGAAGCTCTCGATGTGTGTTCAGATGTGTTTTGAGTGTTTCTTTCCTGGTTACAAGTTTAACATGAAGTGCTGAATGTGACGGAGACGCCCACTTCCTCTGAGAGAGAGAGAGAGAGAGAGAGAGAGAGAGAGAGACTTTTTGACTTTTAAAAAACCCTTTAAATGACAATTTAACACAAAATTACACAATTATACAAAAACAAAACAAAACAAAAAACACCTTATTCAAAAAGCCTTGAAGAGACCTGCTCTTACAAATGTATTTCCCATTAAAACAGAATTCTACATTTTTTACAGACAGTACAGGATTATACATTACAAATTCTTAATTTCTCCAAAAATCTGACAAACCCTTATTTTCGAGAGTTTAAGAAAATATTCCAAACTCTGAGTATTACATACTCTGTAAAATTACAAATTCATTTCCAAACCACCATCACTTATCATACATAAAATTCCATTTAAACACCAAACTTCCTCAAAAATGACCAATTTTCCAATAAATTTATAATAGGCAAATTCAACCACTAAGCGGGCAGAAACCAGACCTTTGTATGTCAAAACAATGTCAGTAGAACCTTTTCCCATAATCTTACTTTTCTTGTCAACCATATACTCAATTTAGCTTGTCCATACAAATAATTCAAAAATACATCAACATTCCTTGTTTTATACCGATACTTAGGACCATAAAAAAACTTTCTTGACTAAAAACATGACCCAACATATCACACCATTCTTTTAACACTTGAAAAGTGGCTCTAGTCTATTACACTCAACAAATAAATGGAAAACAGTTTAGTATCAGAACAAATGGACAAGTATCAATAACACTGGAGTCTAAAAGAGCTTTATGTTTATTTGTGGTTAATATTCCATGTATGATCCTCCACTGTAAATCACCGGTTCTCTTATCAATAGGAACCTTATATAAAGTTCTCCAGCTTCTTTTAGGTGAGAAATCTATACTAAAAATTTCTTGCCATTTTGACTCGCGTACTTGTTTCAGTTCTTGAAAACGCATTACTTTTACACAAACAAGATACATAGATTTCTTGCTCACATCACAAAAAAGATTAAGTTCTGGAGTACTAAAAGAAAGCAATTTTCCCTCCTCCTCCTGCCAAAAATCCAGAGAAACTTTTACTTCCAACTCTGGAAACTCTTTCACATCATTATCATTTGTTTAATATCTCTTTATCCAGAGCACATTTAAATTCAGAAGGTACAGCAGCCACAATTTCATTTAAAAGTCTTTCAAAAACGTAAGGATTTCACACCAGTCTTTTTCGCAATATTCTGGGGCTAACCACCCATCCTTGTTCAAAAAACATGACACCTTGTTGAGACCTGCTCTTAAAAGTGCATTTTTCATAAAAACAGAATTTAAACTTTTTACAAATAACACAGGGTTATACAATATGGGTTCTTCTTTTCCCCAAAAAACCTTTTTCAGACCCCTGCTTTCCGAGAAGTTGAGAGACTTTCCAAACTTTAAGCATTGTCTTATAAAAAGGTGTAGACCAGTTAAGTCCACTCCATCAAGATCCATTAAAAAAAGATGTCGATCGAATCCCATCTGTCCTCCTTTCCTCAATAATCCACAGGCTACATCTGTCCAGCTGATGTGCCTTTTATACAAAAGTCTTTGAGCAGCCTGTAATCTGAAAGCAGCAACTCTACATTCAATGTCAATGAGTCCTTGTCCTCCTTCACAAATTGGTAAATACAAAAAAAAATTAACCAATTGTCTTTGGATTTCTTTAATAAGGTTAAGAGGAGGATCCAAAATAGCCATTTTATGCCAGAGTGAAGATGCAATAAGATTATTTACTATCAAAACTCTTCCTCTATATGATAATCGAGGGAGTAACCATTTCCAGTTGGACAAACGTACAGACATCTTCTCTATCAATCCATCCCAATTTTTCTTTTTATACAGATCAGAACCTAAAAAAAACCCTAAAAATTTAAGACCATCTTTGCTCCATTCAACATTTTCTGGCAATCTTATTATTGCACTTGAAACTCCACACCATAGAGCTTCACTTTTGCCCCAATTTATTTTGGCTGAAGAGGCCTTCTCATAGCACTGAATACAATTCAATACACTTTTTATATCTTCTTTATCTTTAATTATCACAGTGAGGTCATCAGCATAAGCAGAAAGTTTAATGGGTTTATTAAAAGATCCTTCAATATGTAAACCTTTTAATGCAGTTCTTAGTTTACACAATAATGGTTCTAAAAGCTATAGAGCTGACCGAAAGTGGGCACCCCTGCCTTATTCCCCTTCGGACTTTGATGGGTATACTTAAGCCTCCAGGCACTTTTACCATACATTCAGCTTTTTCATAGAGTAATCTGATCCATGAAATAAAACCATTTCCAAATCCATATGCACTTAAAACATCAAACAGATAAGAATGATCCACTCTGTCAAAAGCCTTTTCTTGATCTAGTGACAAAATTCCAAGATCAATATTGTTTAACATCGAATAGTCAATAACATCTCTTATAAGGAACAAATTATTGCATAAAAAAGATGCATAGAGATAGACTGATCATTATGAATTAATACACCCATATATTCATTCAGTCTATTAGAAATACACTTAGAGAAAATTATAATCCGTAGTCAACAAGGCTACAGGCCTCCAATTCTTAAGCAAAGTAAGATCACCTTTTTTTGGTAGCAGAGAAAGAATTGCTCTTCTGCAACTAATAGGTAAACATCCTGTTTGTATTGAATATAAAATCATTTCATAATAATCATTCCCAATAACTTCCCAAAAATATTTAAAAAATTCAGAGGGAAGCCCATCTAACCCAGGGGATTTTCCAATTGATAATTCTTGCACAGCTTTAGTTACTTCTTGAAAACTTAAAATGCAATCCAAGTCCTCTTTATGTTCCGATTTAAGTTCTGGGATTAAATTTAAAAGTTCATTTACTTTCCAAATCTGTTACATCCATATCATACAACTTAGAATAAAAATCAACAACACATTTACTCATTTCTAATGAGTCATAAAATAGATCACCTCTATCATTCCTTAAACACAACATTTGTTTCTCTTGACACACCTTTCGTTCTAAATTAAAAAAGAAAGATGTTGGTCCATCAATATCTCTAATATGAGAAAAACGGGCCCTAATAAGAGCTCCTTTTACTTTTTCTTGTAATAAATTTTCTAACTGTAGCTTTTTTTCTTTAATAACATTTTGTAACTGACTTTCATGTCTTTCCAACATTTGTTTTCAATTTCAAATATCTCATCTTCAAGGTCTTAATCGTATTTTCCAATCTTTTTGATGAATAACAAGTTTGTTGACAGAAAACTTTATTGAGTTTTTCCAACTTCCACCACTGTATAATATCTCTAAAAATTTTATGCATCTGCCATGTTTGCCAAAATAAATTAAAATTTGCACAAAAAATAGCATCTTGTAACAACTTCTTGTTAAAATGCCAATATGAACCCACTTTACATTGCTTTGACAATACACAATCTATTGTAATCATTTTATGATCCGAAATAATATTAGGAATTATATTAGCATTACAAATTCGATTTCTTGAGTTATTTGAAATATAAAATCTATCCAATCTTGCTGCATAAACCTGTCCTTCTGAAACCTTCACCCAGGTATACTGTTTTAAAAAAGGGTTTTCAGTTCTCCATACATCATTTAACTCCAAACTTTTAACAATATTTGCTAAAACAGATGAAGACTGACAGTGTGTTTCTTCATTATTTCTATCCATATTAAAATCCAAAGTACAATTAAAATCTCCTCCCATAACAACAATATCTTTGGATTTTAATGTATTTAAAACATCCCTAATTTTCTTAAAGAGAACAATTCTCTCAGACCCTTTATTATTTGCATAAATATTTACAAAAATTACATTATAAGTATTTAATTCTGCTTTTACAACCAATACGCGACCTGGCTCTATCTCATGTTCAGACAAAATTTAACCTTACAATTTGGACTAAAACATATAGCGACACCCGAACTAACATTGGTGCCATGACTAAGAATGTACTTGCCCTCCCACCATAAGCCCCATTCTACTTCATTACTTTATCACTATGGGTCTCTTGAAGAAAAGTTACCAATATTTTTAATTTTAAAATTCTAAAAGCATGGCTTGTTTTCTCCTATCTCTAAGGCCATTTACATTTAAAGATGCTACTCTCAATGGCTCCATGAGACAGAAAATGAAAGAAAAACAGAGACGAAAGGAAAAACAAAGAGGCAGAAAACAACCATTATAATTATTTAAAAAACTCGCCCTCATTTCCTTTCCTACTCTTTTCCTTTGCCTTATCGTAGCTATATGTTTTTCAACCGAAAGCGTTTCTGCTGTGATAACACAGAAAAGTTATACGTTTTTCGTGCCCACACAACTGAAGCAACGAATTTCAGTATCCGGAAAATAATCAGCACATTTACCTTTTTACCTTTGTTTCATCCAAAAACTCATTAATCTGTTCCACAGTGTATAATTATCACTACTTTTGGACAATCAGATATATCAGAACAACAATCATCATCTTTACTCCATCATCCTGACTCATTGCTAAAGCCTCATATCTTCAACAGCAGTCACACCCACCTGCGTGAAGTTGGCCCCCCCCCAACACAAAACGTCAGCAACACAGTCTCAATTTTGTGCTCGTTTGTGCTGGTTTGTGCAGTAAAAAATTGTTTGTGCTGCTTCAGTTTTTCAGATATTAAAGAATATTTATAGGTCATTCTGAGGTCACTCAGCCCCCAGCATGCTCCAAATTCAGCCAAATAGTCTCAATCGTTTGTGCTTCGTTTGTGCTGGTTTGTGCCGGTGAAAGTTCGTTTGTGTGCTTCCGTTTTTAAAATATTAGACTTAAATTATAGGCGATGACGTCACCAGCCCCCCAGCATGCTCCAAATTCACCCCAAACAGTTTCAATCGTTTGTGCTCCGTTTGTGCTGGTTTGTGCCGGTGAAAGTTTCGTTTGTGCTGCTTCCGTTTTAAAATATTAGACTTTAAATTATAGGCGATGACGTCACCAGCCCCCAGCATGCTCCAAATTCACCCCAAACAGTTCAATCGTTTGTGCTCCGTTTGTGCTGGTTGTGCCGGTGAAAGTTTCGTTTGTGCTGCTTCCGTTTTAAAATATTAGGCATTGAATTATAGGTCGATGACGTCACCAGCCCCCCAACATGCTCCAAATTCAGCCAAAATAGTCTCGATCGTTTGTGCTCCGTTTGTGCTGGTTTGTGCCATAAAAAATTTCGTTTGCTGCTTCAGTTTTTCAGATATTAAAAGAATATTAGGTGGTCATTCTGAGGTCACTCAGCCCCCCAACATGCTCCAAATTCACCCCAAACAGTTTCAATCGTTGTGCTTCGTTTGTGCTGGTTTGTGCCGGTGAAAGTTCATTTGTGCTGCTTCCGTTTTTAAAATATTACACTTTAAATTATAGGCGATGACGTCACCCCCCCCAACATGCTCCAAATTCACCCAAAATAGTCTCGATCGTTTGTGCTCCGTTTGTGCTGGTTTGTGCCGGTGAAAGTTTCGTTTGTGCTGCTTACGTTTTTAAAATATTAGAAATTTAATTATAGACGATGACGTCACCAGTGTTTGAGCTGCTTCCGTTTTTTAGACTGAATTATAGGCACAATACAATACTGACAGAACAATAGTAAAATACTACTGACATTTTATTTTGGGTTTGTCATTTATCTTTTATCATTTGTCTTTTACCAAAATGTGGATGCTAGTAAAGATGTTTTAATAACAACAACTCATTGTCGATGTTTTCTGCTGTGGTGTTTAATACAAAGATTTTGCTGTTCCGACATTATAGATGCAGCTCAATATTCATCTGTTGTCGGACTTTTGTCAATAAACTTTTATCTTTACTTCATTCACTTGTCTCTCCTGATTTATCTTTTTTTTAAAGTACCATTGTTATACTTCACTACCACCACTAGGCGCAAGTGACACTTCTGTTCAAAGTGCTCTTGTGGGAAGTAGCGAAGAGTTAGTAGAGAAAAAGTCTATATAAAATCAAACTACAAAAGTTGTTATTACAGTAGATCAAATTTCTGGCCAATGTAAGTACAATGTTTTACCACTGTCAATTACAGTACTATTAGTTAACTTAAATAATGGTACAAAATTCAAGAGGCCAGATTGCAAGATTGCAATGTTTATTAACATAAAACTCATTGCTTAATACTAATGTAAGTATGAAATTGTAATTACAGATGCACATGTGACCCATGTTATTTTTTTAAACATTACCATATTGTCTTGATAAGATATATTAACCTCATATTTTATTACTATATTATATTGTTCTTATATTAGGACCAAAATGTTATACTGTTATATTAAATTATACTGTTCATGATATCTTTTTAAGTATTGTGTAGTTAATCTGGTACAACTTCACACAATCAATGGATCAAAAGCTATTTATGGACAATACCAGGTCAAAGGGTCAGAATAAACCAAAGATGGTGCTGAAAAATCATATTTTGATCTTTGCTCCATCTTTTGTTTTTTTCTGACCCCAAGTGTTGCTGGTATTGTCCATAAATAGCATGATATTTTAATCAGGATTATTTAAGTGGGTAATTATATTTTGCTTATGCCAGATGCCAAAGAAACCAGCAGTCGACAAGGATTCCATTTTCAAAGTCCTGTGCTCATCTAAAGAGGCTATAGTCCAAAATGGCAACATAGCTACTCCAAATCAGAGCATCTGGACAGAGCTTAGTAAACAGCTAGAAGACAAGATCACCGCAAAGGCTCTATACACTTTGTTAAATTAAACAGACACAACATCTGGAAAGCTTTAGGGTATATTCATGAAAGTGATCATGAAACAAGTGGCAGTAGTGATGACACTGATTTTGAGCCAGGGTCCCTTCTCCACATCAAAAGATTGCTGGACTTTTAATCTTGAAGTTCCATTTCAGAAATGGATTGAATTCATGCCTGAAACGGTTAAATACAAAGACAAGGTCTCTAAAACACAAAAAGAGAATACACAATTTTGAAGCCTGGCATCTGGACACATGTGATAAATCACCAGATTTGGCAAGAAGTAAAATGCCCCTGCACTTTTGTCTTTAAAAGAGCCAAGGTCTATCCATCAGTCACAGAGATATACATTGATGTCAGAGGCCAATGTAAAGAGTGTCATGGCCACATCACATAAAATGTGAACGAGAGCCTGAAATTAACAGTCCGATGGTGCTCAAGTGTTTACTTAAGAACACTGATGACTCCCTGCACACTGGCTGTTCCAAGCGTCCGATGTCCGGTAACTTGCGCATGCAAATAGCCAAAGAGCTGTGTGAGGGTAGAATGGAACCCCATGTATGGAGGGCATCAGAGGCAACAAAAACTGATGGATTTTGGAGATCCCGAGCCGAGCCATCTGCCTAATTTGGCCACCCTACGCAAAGCTAAACAAGAGAGAAATGAATTGGAGTTAGGTGACAAGGATCCTATTTGTCATTGCAGATATTAAAACATAGTGCACCTCATAGTGGTAGTATTAAAGATTGGACTTGACAAGTTTTTCTGCCACTACTGGAGTCAAACTCAAATGCATATGTACAAGACAATATCAAAGATATCTACTAACCCCACTGTGAGTTTTGATGCAACTGGCTCAGTAGTGAGAAAACTACAGAGACCAAATGGCAAGTCTGGCCACATCTTCTTATATCAGGGTGTTCTGGCAGGGGATGAGAGCTCAAGTGTCCCAGTGGTGCAAATGCTGTCAGAGAGACATGATGTTAATGCGATAACACATTGGCTGTCAGAATGGATACGTGCAGGTGCGCCAACTCCAAAGGAAGTTGTGAGTGACTTTTCTCTGGCTTTGCTCGGAGCTCTGGTCAAGGCTTTTACTCCTCATCCTGATCTAAGGACCTACATCAATGAGTGTTGGGGTGTCTTACTTGGTAAACATTCAGCAAAAGTGCCACCTTGTTTTGTTCGGGTTGATGTTGCACACTGCATCAAGATGATCTGCCAGTGGGACTGCTTGAAGAAAAAACATCATCGCATTAAAGATTTCTTTGTGAGGTCAATGGCACAGCTTCTCATGTCCCAATCCATGGATGATGCAAGAGAACTACTACGCAGTATTACTGTTGTGGCTCTCAGTGAAGCAGAAGGCAATGACAGCTCAGGAGCCCCCCTCTTATCCGAAAAGTGCAAGAAATACCTGAAAGCCCGAATTGCAGAAGAGCGTGTCATCATTCCAGATGTAGAGGGTGAGGACCTGGAAGAATTGGATCCATGTGACCAAACACAGACAGACCTACGGCAGTGGGTGACAGACATATGTGAGGAGAGCAGGTCACTTGCAGTAGCTAATGGCGATCATGATAATATGCACTTCCTCCCTGAAATTATTCCCAATATAATCAGGCTTGCAAGTTACTTACCACTTTGGACAGGGGTAATGATCCCTCACTTCCAAAGCACCAACATAACTGCAAGTTCAGCTAATGTTGAAGCAGAGTTCAAAAACATCAAACGAGGCCTTTTCAAGCATGAAAACTTGCCTATTCGAGTAGATCGATTCATTGCTCGACATCTGTCCTTCATTGAAGGCAACATGCGAATTTGTTCTGCAAAACAAAAAGGTGAGGAAAAAGGTGAAGAGAATGCAGCTGTTGCAACAGTGACCGTCACAGGACCCGATCCACTACCCACCACAACTTCCTGTGTAGATGTAGAACCAGAAATGGATGCTTTCTGTTCTGACACTGGACACAGGAAGTCTGACACTGTCACAAACATCCCTCCAACAGATGAAGATGCTGTTGAAAACTGGAGGGGCCTAGCAGTTCCACCTAAAAAGAGGAAGAGAAATTCATACCTCTCTCCTTGTCCTGAATGGCTTCATGCAGATCCATCTGTGAGGGGGAAAAGACTGAAAGTGGACCTGTTGAAAAATGGAAATAATCAACAGCCTGTTAAACTCAGGAAATCAAGAATCTCTGTGCTGAACACATGTGCATTTGATGCTTTTTGTCAATGCTTATGTTGTGCTTTCTGCGATAGTGTCACTTTTGAAAATATTGTTTGTGCTGAGGATTCCAACAATCTCCTCCAATTAGTGAAATCCATCACAACAAAGGGACTGAATGCACATGCTACATACAGAGAGCTGAGCTGCTAAGTGGAATATTCAAAGCTGTCCGATTGAAGTCTGGTGCTGTCCAAATCGATGCACAGTGCCACATCTCCACTATCATTGATAAGTTAATGACAAAACGTGCATGTGTTTCCTTCACAAAACAGTGCTCCTCACCGTATTGTGGTCTCAGCACACAAGTCACAAGGGGAAATTCCATTTGTTTGTACCTCTGTTGCTGTACTGCAGGCTTCTGGTATGGCTCATCTTCAGACCGCAGTAGAAGAAGGCCTTAACCTTCCAGAGTCCCCTGCCTCAGGCCAATCCAAGTCCGTCACAGTGTCCCTCTGCATTCAAGACAGATACCTCAGGAAAAGTGCTTTGTGCAGGGAAAGTTTCTCACAGTTACAGTGTGGGAGAACTTATGTGGATTGACACTGACCTGGGAAGCAACTCCACAGAATTTCCTTTGTGTGAATTCCCCTCCAATCTGATGCTCAGGGAGAGAGATTACTTTAAGGGCAGTCATCGCTTTCAGAGGAGGCTTAACCAGGATGCTCTTGGACATTATGTGGCCTACTGCAAGAGGTCTCCATGTGTCTGGGAGATGTATGACGACCTGAGAAGTGGGAGTGACAGGAGCGTCAGAAAAAAAACAAATATGCCCACATGCTGTATTATACACAAAGATTGTTGAAAGCCACACACCCTTGTTTTCATACTCCTGTTTGGAGAAGAAGTATCTGCTTTTCTGGAAGTCGGGCTTGATGTTGTTTGCACTCAAGTGTATTATTCTGTGTGGTATTTTTGGTTTGAAGATGGATATTAGCTTGTCAGTATTAAGCATTTTAAGTTTTAAAGGTCCATTATTTGTGTTAAATAATGTTCGACAATTCAATTTCAAAAGTAAAATAATTTTGGGTCAGTTCTTAATTCAGTGAGTCATGAATTTCCACATACATACATACACATAAATATATATATATATATAGTCAACCGCCATAACAGTCACTTCAAGAGGAGTGATAGAAACAGTAAAAGGTAAGAGTGCTGTTATCACTAAAATATTGCACAGCTATCAGGCAATCAGATTCAAGAACCAGAAGAACTGTTGTGTGTATGTGTATGTGTATATATATATAATATATATATATATATATATATATATATATATATATAGCACACAGTAGTTAAAAGTTAAAGGTTTGAAAACATTACTTATTTTTTAATGTTTCTGAAAGAAGTCTCTTCTGCTCACCAAGGCTGTATTTCTTTGATCAGAAATACAGTAAAAACAGTAATAATGAGATGTAAATCATCTGTTTTCTATGTGAATATATAGTAAAGTGTAATTTTTCCTGTGATCAAAGCTGAATTTTCAGCATCATTACTCCAGTCTTCAGTGTCACATGATCCTGCAGAAATCATTCTAATATGATGATTTAATGCTCAAGAACATTTATGATTATTATCAGTGTTGAAAACAGTTGTGCTGCTTCATATGTTTCTTTCTTCTTTTTTTATTTTTTTGTGGAAACCATGATACACAACCATTGGAGACAGAAAAGACATTTATATTGTTAAAAAGAATTTCAAATAAATTCTGTTCTTTTTACATTTCTATTAATCAAAGAATCCACACAAAAATCTATTATGGTATTCCACAAAAATATTAAGCATGCAAAAATGGTTCTCAATATTGATAAAAAAATAAGTCTTATTAATGATTAATAATTCTTAATAAATAAGCATCCAATAATAATTGAGCAAAATCATATTTTACTATGATTTCTAAAGGATCACGTGACACTGAAGACTGAAGTAATGATGCTGAAAATTCAGCTTTGATATCTGAAATAAATTACACTTTAAATTACATTAAAACAGAAAACGGCTATTTTAAAGTGTAATAATGTTTCACAATATTACTGTATTTTTGATCAAATAAATGCAGTTTGGTATGCTTAAGAGACTTTTTAAAAAAAAAACTATTAAAAAACTTTTGACCGTTACTTTATACACACACACACACACAGCATATGATATAATAAACACAGAGCTACACCAAACAATGGTGCGTGTATTTATGACAATATTACTATTACTACAATATTACTACTACATGATGTTACAGTAAGAGGTAAAATCACTTACCTTGGAGTTTGTGTTACATTCCACACATCCTGTGATCCTCTGTGTCCTTTAAAAGTAGAAAACGCACAGTGGATAGGTGACAGTTAAGTGAATGAATGCGACTTTGTTTTGCCGTTTGGATCTACCTTGTTACTTAAAATATATTGTTAAACAAATACGCAAAAAGAAAACTCTTACCGGCACAAACCAGCACAAACGGAGCACAAACGATCGAGACTATTTTGAGTGAATTTGGAGCATGTTGGGGGGCTGGTGACGTCATCGCCTATAATTTAAAGTGTAATATTTTAAAAACGGAAGCAGCACAAATGAAACTTTCACCGGCACAAACCAGCACAAACGATTGAAACTGTTTGGGGTGAATTTGGAGCATGTTGGGGGGCTGAGTGACCTCAGAATGACCACCTAATATTCTTTTAATATCTGAAAAACTGAAGCAGCACAAACGAAATTTTTTATGGCACAAACCAGCACAAACGGAGCACAAACGATCGAGACTATTTTGGCTGAATTTGGAGCATGTTGGGGGGCTGGTGACGTCATCGACCTATAATTCAATGCCTAATATTTTAAAAACGGAAGCAGCACAAACGAAACTTTCACCGGCACAAACCAGCACAAACGGAGCACAAACGATTGAAACTGTTTGGGGTGAATTTGGAGCATGCTGGGGGGCTGGTGACGTCATCGCCTATAATTTAAAGTCTAATATTTTAAAAACGGAAGCAGCACAAACGAAACTTTCACCGGCACAAACCAGCACAAACGAAGCACAAACGATTGAGACTATTTTGGCTGAATTTGGAGCATGCTGGGGGGCTGAGTGACCTCAGAATGACCTATAAATATTCTTTTAATATCTGAAAAACTGAAGCAGCACAAACGAAATTTTTTACTGCACAAACCAGCACAAACGGAGCACAAACGATTGAGACTGTGTTGCTGACGTTTTGTGTTGGGTGGGGGTCCAACTTCACGCAGGTTCACCACCCTTATATCCTGACTCACTGGTAAGGCCTCATCAGGAACCACATCTTCAACAGTCACCACCTTTACATTCTGACTTACTGACAAAACCTCATCAGAAACCACATCTTTAGCAGTAGTCACTGCTTTTAAGCCAATTTTATTACTACAACAAGGCTGCTCTTCTTGCAAAAAACCAGCAGATTCACTTGAAGTTGCACTCACCTCGTTATCTTCACCAGTATCCACACTTTGGCCTTCTGAAACTTTCACTGATTCCCGATTCTGCTCACCCTGACTCTCCATTGTAGCTTCGTTTTCCACCTCTTGTCCTTCTCTTATCCGAGGCTCCTCTGGTCTATTTTTATGCGGACACGAGAATCTTTTGTGGCCAATATCACCACACTCAAAGCACCGTAAGCTTTCAGTGCTTGCATATAACACAAAAGAACTATCTCCGTCATTCACTCTAAAAGACGCGTCTAGAATTTTATCCTGAGAATTTAAAAACATGTGAACCTGTCTTTTGAATGACAGTACATGTTTTAACGCTGGATTTTTACATCCTAAAGGTACCATCTTAACCAGACTGACTACTTTCCCAAAACGAGACAATTCCTTAACAATCACCTCACTTTTGATAAACGGAGGAACGTTTGAAATAGTTACTTTTGTAGCCGGTGCATACAACGGAGTAACCGGCAGAAACATTCCTTTCACCCAAAGCCCGTTTTCAATTACTTGATTAACAAGTTGTTCAGTCTTCAAAAAAACCACAACGGCTTTGTTCATTCGCGAAGCTGAATTTATATTTTCGTGACCAACCTGATCACCAACTACAACCAACACATCCTCAATCGAAGCAGTCGGCTCCGGTACGCATCTAAACCCATTCCGGAGGGAAAACGACATTGTTCCCCCCGTGGGAGACGCCATGCGGACGCCACTAACGACGGCACGGGAGGAAAAAAAAACCCCTAAACTAACCTAAACTTATCAATAAAAAAAAAAACCAAAACAAAAAAAGATGAAACACACTCACAGTATGTTTCAGAAATAAAGAAAGAGTAGAAAAAAACATACAGCAATTAGAAACGCTCTCACACACATCCGCTCACACACACATCACTCCACGAGAGAGAGAGAGAGAGATGTTAATAAAGAGGGAAATGAAAGTAATGCCCTGTCCAAATACCCACTGTAATGAAGCGAGTGCCACTACTCGTTTTGGGGGAGGGGAAAAGTAACGGGAGTCCGTGAGAAAAAAGAAAAATGAAAAAAAAAAAAGATGGCTTACTCGCACAGCACTTCCGTGCAGGGTGTACTTTATTTACAGTGCCAGAAATAAAGCAGTCCACAGTGAAGTATATGTACAGGTGCACACAAAAACCCAAAAGTACCAAAACAATAAAAAAAATAAAAAAATAAAGACGAAAACTGTATCCACAATATACAATGGTTTTGGGGTTTTGCTTGAGGTTCCACAACAACACTCTCGCCGACTTGAATGTGAGTCTAGCCTCTCTTTTTATATGCCAGACTCCGCCCCTTTTTGGCATAATCCAATAAGAGGTAAGTATTATACATTTTATATTTTAAACCCTTCACAACACTCATTAAATCAACTTTAAACAATAATTCTCCTAGGTAATACAAATATATATCTTCATCATCGTCAATAACACAGAAACACGTAAACTTTCAACACATATTTTACACATAAACTCCCCCACCACACACAAGACAATGGTTTAGCCGGCTTCCGGTTGTGCCGCGCCGGCGCGACCAACCGTTACGTCATAAGCAGGCGCCCTCCGTGTGCTCTATTTGGCCGACGCGGCATTTACCCACCGAAAGACCGACTAAATCCAGACAAACAGACAATCGAACGAAGACGAGACACAAGACACGGACAATGTGCGTGTGTGTAATGATCGGTATGTAACTGTGCTAAAGGGAAATGTGATGTGGAGGAATGTCCATGATCGGCCCGGCGTGTGCACCCGCTTTGCCGACGGCAGAAACAGCAGGTAAGGAGCGGGAAATGGAGAGTGAATGGGGTATGTATTTAGGTGTGTAAGTGTGTGTGTGTGCGTGCCCAGCAGGAAATATCTACTTTATCACACCCACACTTGCGGTCTTGGCCTTTTGAGAGCTCGTGTACAAGACAGGAAGTGTGCAAGTTTGTCCGATGTCTTAAAAATGCCAAAGTGCAGTGTCCTAAAATAACACTTAACCCACACTATCCTGAATACCACTTCTTAGGCTAAGCATATGTAACGGTGTTTAAAAATAATGTATGTTAAATTCAGCATAAATTGGGAAACTCTCCATTGGCTGTTACGTCACTCGCGTTAGTGCACATGATATTGCGGGGCGGAGCTCTATAATCAGAATCTCATAGCTCGTCCTGCTGGTAAGTCGCATAAATGTTTGCTCTGTCTTAATAATTATATTGGATCATTTTCAGGCAAAAGTTTGAATTATAAACCTCACAAAAGTTTGCTTGTTTTGTCAACTCCTGGTTGTGTAATCGAGTCAAATATGTATTATTTGTGACTATATGATGAAGAGTGTGTTAATTGGCCTGAATGTAATCTTCAAACTACTGTTTATTTCATTTAAGACGTTGTATGCGACATCGATGTGCTATATGCTGTTTGCTGATAAGCCTTTTGGTGCTGTTTTCCCAGGTATGTGTTTTAATCGAGTTTTGTCATGTTCTGTGTTAAAATACTAGCCCCAGCTGAGTGTTAGCTTTTAGCACATGTGCTGTATCGTCTCGCACGTGCTCTCTGCTGTGTAACTGCGCCATCTAAGGGCTGCGTTATTCTCTCCATTTCATTTATATAAAATATGTAAAATGATGGTTACTTGAGTTTATATTTTCACTGTATTAATGTGAATTGTGTGTATTAGTGTTTTATATTTTATTTTCATGGATGTATGCTTTATTAAGAATTTTCCCACTATATGTTCACGATCACTGTGAGTTAAAATGTAAATAATCAGAATCTCATAGCTCGTCCTGCTGACGTTGTATGCGACATCGATGTGCTATATGCTGTTTGCTGATAAGCCTTTTGGTGCTGTTTTCCCAGATACAGTAAAGCAACCCTGAGTGACCATCCACCTGTTCTCCATGTGAATTTATTCCATCTACACACACACACAGTCACATTGGTGCCGTGACTCGTTGTTTCTTCAATCAAGATGATATCTGAAGCGGCCGAGGGTTCATCTTAAAGTTTCCGTTGGAGTCAGGTGGACACAATCTTGTACAGAAACTGATTTTTTTTTTTAAAGAAGACAAGAGGAACTTTATTCACTTTTTTTTTATTATTCACTGAGACACTTTGAGAATTTGAGATTTAGAGACATTTACTAAGGACAGTTTTTCAACAGCACTTTCTAGAAATTTTTTTTTTTCTCCTATTTTATTCATTGTTTGTGTACTGATATTCACTATGAGTGGTTTTGATGACTATAATACTCCAATCTGTGGAAGTAAAGGTAGAGGATGGGGTTTATTGACAGTACCAAAGTCATTACAGTTCAGTGTGCCCAATGTTCAGAGTGAAGCGCATGTGCACATAGACAGTCATGCTTCTAATTCAGATCCATTAGTTTGTGAGGACCCATCCACTAGTCATGAATCAGATGCTTCAGTAGTACATCAAGGTGTGTTTTCCACTACTCCATTCCCTAACGCACAGCCTCCAGATGTAATCACTGCAATGACTGACATAATCAGCCAAGTCGGTCAGCAAATTGCTGATAGCATAGTCACCAGACTCAGCCCAACACATACAGTTAACACAAGTTCAGTGTGTAGTCCCTCCAAAAATGTGACGACAGATGAAACAGCTTCACAAATGCTCGACTTACTACAAAGCCAGTTGTCCGTTTCCAGAAATGTGAAAGAACCACCTAGCTTCAGAGGTGAAGTTTCTGATACTGTTGACTTAAGTGAATGGATTGATGTCATGAGAGATTACATAAAACGTAATAATTTGAAAAAAGAACAACAAGCGGAGGAAATTTTGATCCATCTGAGAGGCAAAGCAAGAGATGTGGTCAAGTTTGGCATAAGAAACAGTGACATTGACATTGTGCATAACCCTGATGCTATCTTCAGTATTCTCAGGAAACACTTTGAGGCAGCTCCCTGCTCTCCTCTCCCGCTGGCTGACTTCTATACCACCTTACCCAGACCAGATGAGGATGCTTACGAGTACTGGCTCAGGTTAAACCGCGCAGTTGACGTCGCCGCAGAACGTTTGAAAGAACAGGGTAAAGTGTTGGACTGTCCAGGTACAGAGGTAACCCGCATGTTCATCAGACACTGCCCATGTAAGGAGCTTGCCATCACTTTTCGATCTAAAACAATGGATGCATGGTCTGTGCGAGAAGTTCAAGATATTTTGAATGAATATCACTCCGAAACCAGTCTTGTATCTGCAGTGAGTCATGCTGCGCCCACAAAATTCCTGTGAACAGAGCTGAAGTGGAACTGTCGACAGCAGCACTTGCGTCTACTTCTGATGTCCAGCAGTCTAAATCTTTGGAAGCTTCTGCATTAGAGCGAGTCATGAGCCTGTTGGAAAAAGTCCTGTTAAAGGAGTCCACCAGCAAAGAGCCAAGTCGACGCTCAAGGCCCAACGTAAGTCTGCCTCGAATAAAAGGACTTAATGACCTGCCATGCACTGTCTGTTCGAGCCCTAATCATTCTGGCCTCACGCATTGTCGTGATAAAAAGTTATGCTTCCAGTGTCACTCTCCTGATCACTCACGCTTTGTTTGTCCTGAGAGAGTGAAGTCTCCGTCTTCTCAAGGGCTGGGAAACTAGAAGATCTACACTCAAGGGAGGACAGTGTAGATCATGAGAATATTCCTCCAAACCAGTGTTGTATGAATGATCCTACCTCAGTTTATAGTCTTTCTAATTCTGTTGAGCCTGCAGGAAAAACTGTCATCTTTCAGAACATGCACAGAGTACAGAGAATTGATAGTCTGTTTTACACACCTGCGACAGTATGGGGCGACCTTCAACTGAAAGCTATGGTTGACAGCGGCTCTATGGCATGCACGTTAAGTGAAGCTGCTGAACGTCGCTTATTGCAGCACAAGCCTGATTTACAAAAGCTCCCTGCCAACGATGTTGTCATAATTGGCTGTGGTGGACAGCGTGTTACTCCAAAAGTGATGTATGAACTTGAACTCTCAGTTTATGCCTGCAAGATGGTTGTTCCAGTTTTAGTCGTTCCAGGTCAGACCGACGATTTGATCCTCGGTAGCAACGCTATCAAGTGGCTGATTCAAAAAATGAAGGAAACTGATGGATACTGGAGACTTGTGTCCAGCCCAGCTAAGTCTGCTGATATTGAATGTCACCAATTCCTGTCTCTTCTTTCAAATGTGGAACGATGGAAGGGAGAAGACATGCCTGACAAGGTGGGCACAGCTAAGTTGAAGGAGAAAATAACTCTAGAACCACACCATGAGCATCTTGCTTGGGCTCAGCTTCCTGAGTCAACAGCTGTTTCTGTGGGGAGCACAGTCATTGTTGAACCAACCCTGTGTAAATGCCGTCCAAGAAATGTGATCATAGGGAGAGTCATCACACCTATGTGGGGCAGTAGATGGGTGCCGTTCAAAATAGTGAACCCTACAGACAAAGTAATCGTTCTAAAGAAGAATACAAAGATTGTGGATGTTTTCACTTGTATAGCTGTTGAAGAGTTGTCTACTCCTGAGTCCCTCAAAAGTAATGTTCAGTGTGCTGTGAGTCCAGCGAGTCATGTGCGGACCAGTGATGAGAGAACAAACGCTCTGAATAAGTTAGGACTGCAGGATCTGGATTTGGATGCTTGTGAAGTCTCAGATGAGTGGAAGGATAGACTTCTGAATCTCATTGAGAAGTATGAGTCGACTTTCTCACGTGGAAAGATGGACTGTGGGGAAGCCACCGACTTTGTCCACAAAATTCATTTGGTGGATGAGAAGCCATTTCGACTCCCTTATCGACGTGTAGCCCCCTGCCACTATGAAAAGCTGCGTACTGTCTTGAATGAGATGGAAGTGAAGGGCATTATAAGAAAATCACAAAGTGAATATGCATCTCCATTAGTTTTGGTGTGGAAAAAGAATGGCGACCTTCGTATTTGTACAGATTTTAGATGGCTGAATGCGAAGACAGTAAAGGATGCCCACCCACTCCCGCACCAAGCTGATGCACTTGCAGCCCTAGGAGGCAATGTTTTCTTTTCAACCATGGACTTAACTTCTGGCTTTTATAATGTTCCCTTGTTTGAAGAGCATAAGAAGTACACTGCTTTTTCCTCTCCTTTTGGTCTTCATGAATACAATCGTCTACCTCAGGGTTTAACCAACAGTCCAGCAACCTTTATGAGGATGATGATGTCCATCTTCGGTGATGAAAATTTCACTAGCCTTCTTTGCTACTTGGATGATTTGATGGTTTTCGCTCCAAGCGAGCAGGTAGCTCTTCACAGACTAGAGCTGGTTTTCTCACGCCTGTCTAAACACAACTTAAAGTTAGCTCCAAAGAAGTGCATGTTCCTCAGGAGATCTGTTAAGTTCTTAGGACACGTTGTCACTGAGCATGGTGTTCAGACTGACCCAGAAAAAGTTAAGGTCATCAATGACATCCAGACCGTCGATCTCATGGAAGCTGATGGTATAACCCCTTCTCAAAAGAAGATCATCTTTCCTGGGTATGATCTTATACTACCAGCACTTCATTCAGGACTGTTCTGCTAAGGCGAAACCTCTGTTCAGTCTCCTATCAGATCGATCACAGAATAAAGTTCAGAGGAAGTGTGGTCGTATGAGGAAGCAACTCAGTGTTGTGAAGCTTTCACCCGATGATTGGACTAGTGAGTGCCAAGACGCTTTTGAAATCTTAAAGCAGGAACTTCTGCATAGTGTGACTCTCGCTCACCCAGATTTCAGTCATTCTTTCATTCTCTCTGTTGATGCTTCATTTGATGGCATAGGAGCTGTGTTATCTCAGGTACCCACTGATGAGAAAATTGCACGTCCAGTTGCTTTTGCAAGCAAAACACTCTCGAAGTCTCAGATGAACTACCCAGCACATAGACTCGAATTTCTGGCTTTAAAGTGGGCTATTTGTGACAAGTTTAGCCACTGGCTAAAAGGGAGACATTTCACTGCATGGTCTGATAATAACCCTTTGACCTATATTCTAACCAAACCCAGATTGGACGCGTGTGAACAGCGATGGGTGGCGAAGCTCGCTGCATACGACTTTGACCTGAAGTATGTGCCAGGCACGAAGAACGTTGTTGCAGATGCATTGAGCAGAGAGCCCTTTGTTAAATCTTGTGTCAGCCATCGTCTGTTGAAAGAACCATACGTTTCTCTCTTGGATGAAGTCAATGGTGTTGTTACCGGTACTGTGCAAGATGCCTTTCGTGTCACTAACAACTGTCAGAATGTGCAAGCTGCCAGTGGAGGTGAAACTGAGAATGAGATGCAGGATAACTTGAATGACTCCTGTCCCAGATCCTTTGATGCTGCTGAAGTTTCTGCTGCCCTAGGTGCTCACTGCGATGGTGGAGTTAGTCCTTTGCCCGTAGCCAGTCCAACGTCACTCCAGCTCCCCGCTGAAGATCCATCTGTTGCAATCCCGTTTTCCAGACTCGCCAGTCTTCAAGAGCAGGACAACATAGTGGGTAGAGTCATCAACTATGTTCTCAGACATAAACGTCCTTTAAGGAGTGAGAGAGCAAAGGAACCTAGCTCTGTAACAAACCTTTTGAAGCACTGGAAAAAGCTAAAGATTCGTAATCATGTGCTGTACAGAGTGAAAAAGGATCGGCTGATGAATAGAAAACTCTTTCAGTATGTTGTACCTGATTCTCTAAAGCATGATGTTCTCCGTGGTGTTCATGATGCCGCCGGACACCAGGGGTGTGCAAGAACTCTCTCCCTTGCAGCTGAAAGATTCTTTTGGCCAGGGATGAGCAAGGATGTGAAGCTTTATGTAAAGAACTGCCAGAGATGTGTTGTCGGGAAAACACCAGAGCCAGATGCTCGTGCACCCCTTGAGCACATTCGGACCTCTGAGCCGATGGAGCTCATATGTATAGATTTTTGGAGTGCTGAACAGGTTTCAGGAAAAGTCGTTGATGTCCTAGTAGTGACGGATCATTTCTCTAAGATGGCACACGCCTTCCCTTGTCAAAACCAGTCTGCTAAACAAGTTGCTCGTCGCCTTTGGAATGATTTCTTCTGCATTTATGGATTTCCAAAGCGAATACATTCAGACCAGGGTGCTAACTTTGAAAGCAAGATCATTAAGAACCTGCTTGAGATGGCTGGTGTTCAAAAATCACACACCACACCGTACCACCCTATGGGTAATGGATTAGCAGAACGTTTTAACAGGACTCTGGGGAACATGATAAGAGCTCTCCCAGTCAAATCTAAGGCAAAGTGGCCACAGCTTCTACGGACATTAACTTTCAGTTACAACTGCACTGTCCATGAAACGACCGGGTTTGCCCCATTTTATCTTATGTTTGGGCGTATCCCGAGGCTACCTATCGACATCATGTTTCAGCACGTCCTTTGTGATGATAGGGTGGTCAGCCACCATGAGTTTGTCTCTGCGCTGAGAAGAGATCTGAGCACAGCTGCAGAAATTGCCCGGAAGCACAGTCTCAAAGAGCAGAACCGCCATGCCATTCTTTACAATCGAAAGGTCAGAGGTTCACCCTTAGCAGTGGGAGATCGAGTTTTGCTGGCTAACCATGGAGAGAAAGGCATGAGGAAAGTTGCAGACAAGTGGGACTCTGTTCTGTATGAAGTACAATCAGTCAGACCAGAGATTAATGTGTACAGGATTAAGGATGTCCAGACTGGCAAAGAAAGAGTGGTGCACAGAAACCTGTTACTTCCAGTGAATTTCTTATCCTGGGATGGAGGGTTCAATCAGCTTCCACCGATGCTACCCGTGGCAGTGCTCTTGATTCTGCTCTCATGGATGATACTGATCCTGTTTCAAAGACATCTGAATGGTTACTGCAGATGGATGGAACGCAAAACTGTGATGTTATGCAGGATGCCACTTGTGGTGAAGCTTCAGACATCCCTGATGAGATGACTCCTTCAGAATGTTCTGATAATGATCAGCACAGTCCAGAAACTGAGCATGTTCCTGAACCTATTCAGAGTACAGAGAGTTTACCTGCATCTAAGCCCAATGAGTCCTCCAGTTGTGTGCAAGAACCTGATAACAGAGATGTTCCTGTTATTTGCGAACAGCCCACAAGCACACTAACCAGTCACATCACTACACGGTTAGGGAGATCAGTTAGGCCCCCTAACAGACTTATATGTGAAATTGATAATCAACAAATTGTCAGAAGTGATTCACGCAGTGATGCTCAAGTTATTTTTCAAGGAACTAGCTTTGTTGAGTTGTTAAGGAACATTTTTGTTTAATATGTCAGAGTGTGAATGATTCATATCTAAGAGTCAATTATAATGTTAAGTGTTTAACTTTGAAAAGAGTTTCTTGCATTGCACTGAAATTTGAAGAGCAGAGATACAATTGTAGCCTCTTGGAGTGTGTAGACTGCACCTCCTATAGTCTGTGTTAAGTATGGGACCTGGTACCATTCCATTCTTACGCACTTCCTAGGAAGAGAATGATTTTCTGACGTACTGTTGTAAAGCTCTTATATTCACATGTTTTATTTTTTTTTCTGCAATCTTTACTGTGTATTCTATTTGTTGCATATGCTGGTTCTAGCCCAATTTAGCAGAATTTAAGGGGGGTGTATGTAACGGTGTTTAAAAATAATGTATGTTAAATTCAGCATAAATTGGGAAACTCTCCATTGGCTGTGACGTCACTCGCGTTAGTGCACATGATATTGCGGGGCGGAGCTCTATAATCAGAATCTCATAGCTCGTCCTGCTGGTAAGTCGCATAAATGTTTGCTCTGTCTTAATAATTACATTTGGATCATTTTCAGGCAAAAGTTTGAATTATAAACCTCACAAAAGTTTGCTTGTTTTGTCTGTCAACTCCTGGTTGTGTAATCGAGTCAAATATGTATTATTTGTGACTATATGATGAAGAGTGTGTTAATTGGCCTGAATGTAATCTTCAAACTACTGTTTATTTCATTTAAGACGTTGTATGCGACATCGATGTGCTATATGCTGTTTGCTGATAAGCCTTTTGGTGCTGTTTTCCCAGGTATGTGTTTTAATCGAGTTTTGTCATGTTCTGTGTTAAAATACTAGCCCCAGCTGAGTTAGTTTAGCAGGGTGCGCACGTGCTCTCTGCTGTGTAACTGCGCCATCTAAGGGCTGCGTTATTCTCTCTCCATTTCATTTATATAAAATATGTAAAATGATGGTTACTTGAGTTTATTTTGTATTAATGTGAATTGTGTGTATTAGTGTTTATATTTTTATTTTCATGGATGTATGCTTTATTAAGAATTTTTCCACTATATGTTCACGATCACTGTGAGTTAAAATGTAAGAATCAGAATCTCATAGCTCGTCCTGCTGACGTTGTATGCGACATCGATGTGCTATATGCTGTTTGCTGATAAGCCTTTGGTGCTGTTTCCAGATACAGTAAAGCAACCCTGAGTGACCATCCACCTTTCTCCATGTGAATTTATTCCATCTACACACACACACAGTCACAATATATTATATATATAATATATTATAATATATATATATATATATATATAATATTTCACATGATGAATTAATGTCTACACAGAATTAAGCCTGACTCTGCATCAGACGATTTGTGTCAACATTCACTAGTCTGGCTATTTGATGAGAAAGGATAAAAGTAGAAAAACGCGTTAAGAATCAGTACAGCTGTAGAACGAGGGACTTTTATTCTGTTGAGCGGAACCGATGAACAACTGATGACGACATGGTTTGACGTCCAGTGGCGATTCTAGACTTTTTTAACAGGGGTGGCCTTAGTGGAGCACTAATTAATTCAAGGGTGGCATCATAAACACAGCGAACACCATACCATAAATGAAGGACAAAGGCCGTACTCTTACTCTTACAAAAACACCAATTATTTTTTACTTCTTTTACTTTACATTATTAGAATTATTATTATTATTGAAATTGAAATTGAAAACAAACATGAAATGGCACAATGCACAACAAAAACGTATATTATTACAATACAACAAAAAGCTTAATCAAAGGCCACATCTGACCTGTGAGCTAAACTATTACTATTTATAAAGTTTAAACGATATAGACTACTCTTTCATGTCATTACTGCATTGGTGATGTGCAAGTTGAATTCAGTGCCTCACTTTAAGGCCCTGACGGCCGTGAGGTTTGCTTGATTCTCACGGTTTAAGCTAAATTGTTGGTGTGCATTGTGCATAAGGATATGTGGATGAAATGAATTATGTTTTCCATGTCATTTGTTAAAATAAATGCTCTAAAGCCTAACAACTCGAAGAAAAATGTCTTGGATTACAGGAGATACTGTAAGTGTCTTGTAATGATAATTTCTATCATTTTGGCGAGCACAAATAACTATCTCCAGATGTAAAATGGTTCATATCCTATTACTCAAATTCAACTAAACCCACCAGTAGGCTAGACCTTAATTTCACAGCATAGGTATGTTAGCAACACAGGGCTTGAAAACATTGACTGTATAGCCTATGAACAACAAAAAAAAAAAATGAAACCCTGCGTGGAATTTATCTGGGAATATAGCCTAAACTTACTGAAGGTAGGGCGAGCTATGGCGTGTTTAATTTGGTTAAAATATAATGTAGGCTACGTTTTTTTGCACAAAATTGCGTCTGCTAATCTGCTAATGATAAATCTTTAAAAGCTTTTACAAAAGTAGCCTACAGTTAACAGTTAATGACCTAGCAAATGTCGACTGAGTAGGCAGAATAGGCAGGTAACTTACAGTAGATAAATTAGCCTACATGACGTGATTCAACAGACGTGATACTGGGCTGTGTGCGATTAGATATCAAGGCAGATGTGATAGGTAATAGATATTTGCTTGTAGCACAAGTAGTAGTGCTGTAATTCACATGCTAAAAAACAATAAGCCATGTATCGTTGGTTAGCTTATATCAAACACTTGCTACTTAATTTCTGAGTTCTGGTGTCTGAATGTCCAAGCTCCCGCGCTGATTTAAAGGCAGCAAAGTGCGTCAACAAAGGTTCCGCCTTTGACCACATTAATGGCCAATCGTGAGTAGGATTTTGGGGTGGCACCTGGGGTGTCAATCGAATCTCGAACCCTCTGGCTCCGCCCCTGTTGACGTCTGGTTGACCAGTCAGCGGAAAGAGGCGTTCATTTCCCGCCCACTGTTAGAGATTGAATATTTCAACTGTAATGTGTTGAATCAGGTATAATCAGGGTATCTTCCGTTCATTCATGTTTTGATTTTATATTGAAATGCAAAAAATGAGAAAACACATTTTTTGTTTTTCATCATTTTTTTTTGATTTTTCTTGTTTTTCGTTCTGGGGTTGGAAACAAATAAGCAGTTTGAAAATTCGATCTCTAAATGGGCGGGAATGAAACGCCTCTTTCCGTGATTGGTCACCAATGTCAAACCATGTCGTCATCAGTGTTCATCGGTTCCGCTCAACAGAATAAAGTCCCTCGTTCTACAGCTGTACTGATTCTTAACGCGTTTTATTCTACATTTTATCTTTCTCATCAAAATGCCAGACTAGTGAATGTTGACACAATCGTTCTGATGCAGAGTCAGGGCTTAATTCTGTGTAGACATAATTCATCATGTGAATATTAGTTTATCTCATAAATATTAATTACTTTGCAAGCTGCACACCCTACCCCCAGCTATACTATATATTATATATATATATATATGTGTGTGTGTATTTTACAGTCACAGCACATCTATTATGTATTCTATTGAGTTTTTTGTTTTTTCATAGAGAAGTGTAGGACATGTCAAATGTCAAAATTAATATATCCTTCTGTTTCATAATATTATGTATATAATAGGCAACAACAATTTTTTTTTGTCCGTTCTTAAAGCTATAACTTTTGTTTAAGGCAATATTGAGTTTATTTCAAGTTGAGTATTAATGAATGTCCACCACAAACCGGGTTTCAATTTATCTGCCGACTAAACTTCCAATGCATCAGAACCGTTGTGTGACTGACTCCTAGCGTACAGAGCAGTGTTTTTTCCTGAACGATATCAGAGTCTTTGAACAAATCAGTTGACTCAGTGATTCAATGGCCAAAAGATTATAGAGATCCAATTGATATATTCTTGAATGAATCAGCGTTTTGAACGAATCGCTTAAATAATGACATCAATCATTAACACAATGACTTGTGAACTAGTGGCGACATTATTCATAATCCAATTATCGTTTCATTGTCATTTAAATTTTCTGTATTCAAAGTGTAAAACATTAATATCATTACATTATGCAACTGTAAATTCTACACATATACTGCCCTCTCTGAGCAATCTAACAAACTCATAAATCTAAACGCAACTTCAGGTGCTGCTTCTTGCCACCTCTGCAAGCCTTTGGTTGATACTGATTTAATTGGTAACAACCTATAGAGTCATATTATTCTAATTTAATGACTACAATTAAGAAATCAACATAAAAGAAAGCATACATATTTAATAAGATTAGGAAAAAATCCCAAAACCCCTGAAAATAAATTAAATCAATTACAGTTAATTTCTGACACAGACAGATGACAATAAATAGGCTATAAAAAATCTCTTTATCTCATTATTTTGTTAGTGTTATTTCAGGGTTTTGATATAGCCTAGTAATTGATAAAGTATAATTGATATCTTCTTAAGAGAGCACTATAATGGTTATTTTTTAACACTGTTTTAACATTTTCCCTTTTTTTTTTTTTTTTCTTTTTTTTAAATGTGTGATAGCCTATTTCAAATTGGCATAAACGAGTTCACCTCATCATCAAATCATCCCATCAATTAAGTCCACTCTCTATAGCACCGCTTGATGAACTAATAACATGTATATATTTTCATATCTGTCATATTTCAATTCATCCCATGTCCAAACTCAGGGTACTGTCTAAAACAAAAGTTATGACTGCTGCATATTTACATCGGCTACTGATTTGCACTTTTTAATTCAATGTGCTATAATTCGCTGCCCAGTGCGTTGAGCAGCTTCGCTAGATTTTATAGTTGGTCACTTCAATTAAAACAGGCCAGTGTGCTAAAGGTGTAGATGGGGGTAATTGTGGTGCAGCAGCAAAGTAAATTAATATTTCAATAGAACGAGATTAAATGTAGAGTAAACGTGTTTTAAGAATCCATACAGCTGTAGAGTGAGGGACTTTTATCTGTTGAGCGGAACCGATGAACAAATGATGACGACATGGGTTTGACGGTCTGGTTGACCAATCAGCGGAAAGAGGCGTTTCTTCCCGCCCACATTTAGAGATCAAATTTTCAACTGCTTATTTGTTTCCAACCCCAGAACGAAAAAAGAAAAATCAAGCCAATTTTTTGTTTTTTCGTTTTCATTTTAAAATGAAAAACGAAAAAATGTGCGGTTTCTTTTTCTGATTTCAAATAAAATCAAACATTGAATGAACGGAAAGATACCCTGATTACCTGATTCAACACATTACAGGTGTTCTTGGCTGCAAAGATTGTGTTGGATGCTGAGAACAAATACAGGAGGTTGTGTTAATTTTAAAACTACACATAATATGTGTTAAACAATTGAATTCTTCAAACACATTTTATGCAATATTGACACAAATGTGTTAACTAGAGTATACACATAATTGTGTTATTTTTTTTTTTTTTAACACACATTTCTTTTTTAGAGTGTAGGCATCAAGAAGGGTGTCAGGAAACGACTACTGTTAGATTTCAGTCATTGTTTTCTAAGACCATATGTCAGTATTTATCAGAGGTGGTAACCTCCAGGGGTCAGAGAGTAAAAGTCCTGCCATATTTTTATTCCACCCCACGAAGCATTAATGAGATAAATAAGTGATTAATGAGTGATGATTGACCGTTATTGAAGACACCTGATGATAACAAGCAGAATCCGAAGGAGAAAATCATAATTTTAAAGTTACCTCATCGAGGTCATGGTTTGTTTAGTTGAGATCTGGACCCTTGACTTTAATGTTAGATTTTGTTTGGGCTGGTTTTAACTGCTTAAAACCAACCAGACAAGCAAAGTTAAAAGATTGTGTTTCACATAGTCCTTATTTGATCTGAGTCACTGAACTCATTTAGAGCCCAATCTCTGAGTTAGATTACATAATGATTACAGCAGCCTGTGATTCACTTTTACAATACGAATTTTTTTTTTTTTTTTTTTTTTTAAAGCTGTCCTATCGCAAAAGAAAGTTATTTTCGGCACACCAGACATCAAGAATCAGCCTGTCATCTCAATGACGGTGAACAGCAACATTATTCTGATCAACAGATCAACTCTGAACATTAAAAAACAAGTACTAAATAGTCACAGAGAAAAAAAAAGCAAAATTTAAATTTAGAATAAAGAAAATTACTAAGACAATAAGCTCATCATTTATCATGCGCCATGCATGAAGGGAGCCATGGATGAATTTTGATTGGTGGCACCAGAATGCACGCAACGCTTTATTATTCTCACCACTGTTGAGATTCAAGGCTGATTCTTGATGTCTATGTGTTTAAATGAGCTTCATTTTGTTTTTTTTTAAAATCAGAACTTTAAGAAAAAAAAGTATTGAAAAAAAAAATGTATTGATTAACTCAGAGATTGGGTTCTAAATGAGTGCAATGATTAGGGACAATAAAGATTATGTAAAAAACATAACTAAACCATAATCTTTAACTTTGATGGTCTGGTTTTTAATGCAGTTGAAAAACTGCCCAAACAAAATATAACATTAAAAGTCAAGGGTCAAGAGCTCAACTAAAACAAACCCTGACCTCGATGATGGTAACTTAAAAAATTTGATTTTCTCCTTTGGCGATTCTGCTTGTTATCATCAGGTGTCTTCAATAATGGCCAATCATCACTCAATGAATCACTTCATTATCTCATTAATGCTTCAGTGGGTGGAATAAAAATATGGCAGGACTTTTACTCTCTGACCCCTGGATTACCCACCTCTGGTATTTATGCTTTTATATGAAATGTGTAATCAGAATTTATTTATCTTCTTGTGGGCATATTTTAAAGTAGTAATTTCAGATGTTTCCTAATATATGTAACCGGGGCAAGAATAATATTTGTTATTTGATTAATTCCCCCCCGGCGGATCACCTTTATGTTTGCTCCGACTCATGTATGTGTGCTGTCCCCTTTAAGAGTTTGTGTATGCGTCAGAGAGGAGTGCACGTCAGACTGAGAGAACGCGCAGTTCAAAACAGGAGTTAAAAAGGAAGAAATAGTTGATAAAACTGTCAAAGAGAGGAAGCTTCCAGTTCCCTTTCGATACTCTCACTCATACTGCGTATGGGGAAAAGCTGTGGCATCTGTGGCACCTGCAGAGCCCCTCTGCAGGATGACGACGGCCATGGTGAGTGCGTCGGATGTCTGGGCAAGCCCCACGCAGACGCCACGCTCACCGAGACTTCATGCCCGCACTGCGAGTGCATGAGTCTCGCTTCTCTCCGCGCTCGGATCACTTTCTTCACGGAAAGCGGCTCCGCCTCCCGCGCCTTCCCGTCTTCTTCCTCCCGCGAGCCGGCAAGGAAGAGACAGCGAGGCAGAGGAGTTCAGCGCTCGGAGTTGGGAGATCTTACGCTGGCCCAGCGCCCGCCGACCTCTCCCTCTCCTGTGAGAGAGCCGTCCCCCGTCCTCTTTGCACGCCCGGAGCAGCGTCCCTCAGCGGAAGCGAGTGACCTCGTCTCCTTCGGCGGCTTGGAGGATGAGCAGCCCGACGACTCCATGTCGCTCGCGGCATCCGAAGCGGAGGAGTGGGTCGGCGACGAGGAGCCCGCCTCCCTGCTGTCACTAGAGCCCATTGACTCCAGGCCAGGAACGGACGCCGAGATAATCCGCATCCTTTCTAAGGCCGTCGAGGAGCTCGACCTGGAATGGGCCACACCAGAGGAGCCGACTCGCAGTAGGCTTTATGAGTGGTTTCTGCCGGGGCCCCGCCAGACCCCTCGCCAGCGATCTGCGCCCTTCTTCCCCGAGGTCCACGCAGAGCTCACAAAGTCTTGGCACGCCCCATACTCCGCCCCCCTTCGCACTTCTTCACCCGCGGCTTGTGTTGGAGCGCCATCTCTGGCTTAACCTCACGGAGATCAAAGACGCAGACAAGATGGCCTTCTTGGATGCC
This sequence comes from Culter alburnus, assembly GCA_028476615.1. Taxonomy (NCBI): domain Eukaryota; kingdom Metazoa; phylum Chordata; class Actinopteri; order Cypriniformes; family Xenocyprididae; genus Culter; species Culter alburnus. The sequence continues at coordinate 19,349 of JAOTNS010001549.1, read as the reverse complement.
CCTGTCTCGCCCTCAGGTCTCTTCGGGTCAGCCGTGGAAGGGTTCACCGAGCGCTTCTCGGCTTCGCAGAAATTGTCCCAGGCAATGCGACATTTCTTGCCAAAGCGCTCCAGCTCTTCATCCGCTGTAAGTCGGTCCAAACCTGCGCCGACCCAGCCTCAGAGCAAGCCTGCCCCTTCCGCATCACAAGCAGCGCACCTAAGGAGCAAACGCCTGCGGGCCGCCCTGCGAAACGCTCCACGCTCCCAGACGCCAGGGTCCCCGCCCTAGATAGTGCTGGAACCCAACGCCTCCGGCGACTTCCTGGTCCAGCAGGAAGAAAGAGGATGGGGTCAGGTCTCGCCACGGCCGGACCGCCCCAAAAAAGCTCTCTCGCTTGCATTCTCTGCCACCTCGCTTCGCTCCGGGTGCTGGAATTTATGGGTTATGTGCCCTGGGCCCACAATGACTGCGACCCACACAAACCGCCATTCTAATGGCGAACCCAATATTTTTAAATTACCCAAAAAGAGAGCAAATTTCCTCATCTTAAACGACGGTGCAAAGGACCCTGCACAGCGGTCTGTCACCGGACGCTATTCAGCCCCCGGTCACGAAACGGGCGAGCCTGGCAAGCCATCCCCGGATGTCACATGGGTCATCGGGACTATATCCAGCGGCTACTACCCCTGCAGTTCGCCCGAAGGCCACCGCGCTTCAGCGGTTGGTCAACACTTCAGTCAAAGCGGACCGACGCTCAGTCCTCGCACGAAGTGACGTCTCTGTTACAGAAGGGAGCCATAGAAATCGTTCCCCCGCAGAGAAGCAAGTCGGGTTCTACAGCGCTACTTTGTTGTCCCCAAGAAAGATGGCGGTCCTCAGACCCATCTTAGAATCAGACTTCTGAACTCTCCCTCACGACGGAAGTTCGAATGTTAACGTTGAAGCAGATCCTCCGCGCAGATCCGCCCAGGGGACTGGTTCTTCTCGCTGGACCTGAAAGATGCGTACTTTCACATCCAGATAGCCCCCCCGCCACAGGCGATTCTTGAGGATTCGCCTTCGAGGGGTGTGGCCTACAAGGTCCTGCCTTCGGGCTGTCTCTCGCTCCCGCACGTTACCAATGCATGGACTCGGCGCTTCGCCCTCTAAGAAAGCTGACGGGACCGAGTTTTGAATTACCTCGATGACTGGCTCGTACTGGCCCAGTCTCGTACCGAGCTTAGAACACCACAGATCCGTGCTCTCAGCCACCTTCAGTGCCTGGACTCCCGGGTCAACTTTGCCAAGAGCTCACTGCTCCCCAGCCAACGTATCACGTTCCTGGGCGCAGGTTTCAGACTCAGTCCACATGAGGGTGTAGTCCCCCAGAGCGCACTCTGACGATTCAGAAGCTCTCGGCATCAGTCAGGGGAACAACGCCGTCCCCTCTTGAAGACTTTCCAGGGATGATAGGGCTGATGGCTTCGCCTCCCCAGTATGCAGCTCGGCCTCCTACGTATGCGGCCTCTGCAACACTGGCTGAAAACTGAGGGTTCCACTTCATGTTGGCGGCACAGCCGCTTCTTAATCAAGTCAATCAGGCCTGGTTGTTACAGCTGAGACCTTGGACGAACCCCAGCGGTTCAAAGCGTGGAGTCCCCCTTAGGCGGTATCAAGAAGGAAGGTGCTCTCGACAGACGCCTCCAAACACGGGTTGGGGAGCGTTTTCGAGGGCAGACCGGCCTTCGGCTCGGGGAACCCACGGCGAGCCATCTGCACCTCAAACTGCCTCGAGATGCTGGCAGTAGACATGCCCTGGCCACGTTCCAGACGTTCTGAAAGGACACCGGTCCTGGTCCAGGTCGACAGGCATGGACGGTCGTGTCTTATAAACCACCAGGGAGGCCTCTTTGTCCAGCCGCCTTTGTGCCCTGACAAAGCGCCTCCTCGAATGGGCAGCGCCCAGGCTGCGGTCGCTCAGAGCGACGCAATACTGGCAAATCAAACCTTGGGGGCAGACATGCTGTCCGGAGCAAAGGTCCCCTCAGACGAGTGGATGCTCCACCCCCAAACGTACAGAAGGATTGGAAATCGTCGGGAAGGCATCGAGGTCGACCTCTTCGCCTCAGAAGAAGACAGCTCTCACTGCCCGACCTTCTTCTCGAAAAGAGACGGATGCCTTGGCCAAGGCCTGGCCAGGCTCCTCCTTTACGCTTTTCCCCCATAGCCATGAATCCCTTACGCGATCAGACGAATCAGGGAAGACAAACACAGAGTCCTACTGGTGGCCCCATTCTGGGGACCCAAACCTGGTCCTCAGAGCTGTTCAGGCTCTCCACAAAGAGGCCCATGGCCATTCCCCCTGAGAACCGAGACCTCTCTCTCCAGGCGAACGGGTTACGATCTGGCACCCCAGGCCCCAACTGTGGGCTCTGCACCTATGGTCCCTCGGATGGGAGCCGATAAGCCCCCCGGAACATTTTTGCCACACCATTCTCAGGCTAGAGCTCCATCACCAGGCGTCTCTACGCCAGAAATGGCGGTCTTCGTTGACTGGTGCTCAAACGCGCCAGCGTAGACACTGTGGAGAGTGCGTATCCCAGATACTGTTTTTCCTCCAGGAGTGGCTGGATAGTGGTCTCACCCCTTCCACTCAAGGTCTACGTTGCAGCCATTGGAGCGTCCACGCCCCTATTGCTGGCCAGACGGTGGGCAAGCCCAAGAGGTTGCTAGGCGTCTTAACCACCTAAACCACTTACCGTTCCCTCTTGGGACCTTTCCACTGTCCTTGCAGCCCTTAAGGGTCCGCCCTTTGAGCCAATGCAGTCAGCTGACCATTCGGCCCTTAACGCTCAAAACCGCTCTGCTACTCGCGTAGCATCGGTTAAGCGCATCGGCGACCTGCCGGCCCTCTCTGTGAGCCCTGCATGCCTTGAGTACCGGGCCCAAGACTCTAAGGTCGTTCTAAAACCCAGACATGGCTATGTCCCCAAGGTGCTCTCAAAAACCCGGTTCAGAGCAAGGTTATTTCCCTCTCAGCGCTACCTCCTTCCATGGATGAGCGAGAGGGCATTTACTCTTGCCCCGTCAGGGCATTGAGGGTCTATGTTGAGCGGTCTCAGCCGTTCAGGCAGTCAGACCAGCTCTTCATCTGCTTTGGCGGCCGCACCAAAGGGTCTCCGGTCTCTAAGCAACGCCTCTCGCGTTGGATAGTCGAGCCATTGCTCTATGCTACTCCTCTATGGCCTGACTGCCCCATAAGAGTAAGAGCCCACTCCACAGAGCATGGCCTCATCCTGGCGTGGTCTGTGGCTTTTCTCTCAAAGACATCTTTGTGGGCGGCACGGCTGGTCCTCGCCGTCCACTTTGTCAGATTTTACAATTTGGACCCGACCTTACATGCTCGGGTCCTTTCGGTGTGAAAAGACGGCCTCTCTGAGCCTTCCGGCCCCTGTGCATCTAGGATTCGACGGCTTTAGCTCCTCACATATCCTCTGGGCCCCCCTGGCACCCACGTAATGTTTTGTCGTTCCCTGTCGCGGCACGGCTGATTGAATTCGTTCCCATACGCAGTATGAGTGAGAGTATCGAACGGGAACATTTCGGTTCCCTGAGATACGGGAACGAGTACTGCGTATTATGCCGTGCCCCAACACTGCAGCTCAGTATCGTCACTTCAGTCGAGTTAAAACTGAATCCATGGCGAAAACACCGGCTTATAGCCCATAGCCACGCCCCCTTTTGGCGGGCTGTTGGGCGATGTTTTGCCATTGGCTCACGCGACTACGCCGCGCCGTCATTGGTTCAAAGAGTTCCATTCCTTTGAGCTAATAGACGTGCAGTTTCACTGCGCTATTGAAAAAGGCTTCAGCAAGGAGGAAAAAGGAGCTTTTCCCATACGCAGTACTCGTTCCCGTATCTCAGGGAAACCGAGGTTACGACGTAACCGAGTACATTTTATATCAACCTGTGAATAGTGGTGATTACAGTGTGTGATTGTATTTAGTGGATGGGTTAATTTGCCATTCATACGAGTGTTGTGTTGCTACATAAGAGAAATCTTCGGTGGGGTGGAGAATTCAGACCACGATAACGGAGATTGAGCGTGAGTTAAACTGTGTGAAAGTTGTTAAAATGTTAAATAGCCTGTTTATTATTAGCTGAACATACGGTCATGTTGCCCTTTATACTGTGTTAGAGGGGAGAGCAACGATATATGTGATCACACGTGTGCATTACCACGTGAGCTTCTTCTTGACTCAAAAAGTGAGTTTTGCTCATTTTATTCATATAAAGTGTGTAAGTTTAGATATGAAAAGCTTTGTATTCTGTATTGAGTGCATACTGTTGACTTTACAGATTCATTTATACAAAGGGGGTTAAAGTGTGAGAGATAATGTGTGTGATGTATTAATGTGGTAAAATGTGCTGATTTCTCATTTATTCTGTGTTTATTTGTTTTATTTAGGCACATGTAGTCCACTACCGTTGTTTTGCACCTGTAATGGTTCTTAACATTGTTTGCACTATTTCCCAGTGAAATTGGACTGGTGACCGGTGTTTTGAATAGGGGTTATCGATTGTAAAGAACCCATTTATGTTTTAGAATTTCTAGTACTTTGCCCTGAACAAAGAATATATTAATGCTGTGGCCCTTTTAGGCCCAGTCAGGAATAAAAGACCCCTTTGCTTTAGATGTTGTGGCTGTGTATTATTTCCATACATAATATTGAAGGGTAAGCAGCCACATATAAAACAAAATACTCTTAAAAAGCTACTTAAAGAGGTTGGTTTGAAACTTTATTTCTGACAATATGGACAATATTCATTAAAAATTGTGTTTTCATCCTGTTTGTCAGAAGGAAGTCAATGTTTGGTGCTGATCACGGTCTGTCTCGGGATCCTTTGTCTTCTTTTGATTGCTGCCATTATATATCAGTACTTTCTGTGCACTTCTAAAAGAGGTTAGTTTTTGTGTATTTATTTTTCCTTTTTTTCATCTTTTATGTATACAGTTTTAAAATGTTTGTGTATCTGTAAGGATATCTGTGGGGTCCAGATGGCTTGTTCATATCCAATGAGTTGAAGAGCTGGTCTGACAGCAGGCAGTACTGCAGGGATCTAGGAGCTGATCTGGTCATTATCGACACTGCAGAGAAGCAGGTGAGTTTGTGACTCCATGGGCGCAGGAACTAGTGATGCTGAGGGTGCTGCAACAACCCCCTTCCAACAGCTGTTTCAATACATCGGAATTTAAGATGACACGACTTAAAATAAAGGGTTTTTTTGTTTTTGTTTTTTAATTCTCCACCTATGTTCATAAAATTACTTCATTCATAAAAATGATTTCATGCTGTTGAATATGGTTTTATGAGAAATGAATATACACAGCAAAATTGGGGTATCATCCAAGCTAACAGAATTTTGTTATAAGAATGTTCTCTAAATATTCAGTGTAGGTTCTGGGAACATTAAAAACAGTTCCAGTTTTCTTGACGTTACAGGAACGTTTTTATAAGGTATAATGTTCCTCAAACGTTTTTCAACTTAATTTTGATCTAAAATTAACATTTGGACGTTTTTGTAACATTCAAGACCAAGAAATGTCAGTTCTCTTAATGTTAGTAGAAGTTATTTAGGTTAGTATGATGTTCCTGAAAACTTCTTTCATCATTCAAACACCTGCTGTGAAAACACTGAAAGAACGAGGAAATAAGAACCCAAACTAAACTTTCTTCAGCCGCAGCCTAGATGACCGAAGACCTAAAGACATGTAAATCTCGATGAAGCTGTGTGTAAACACTCCCCAAACAGCTTTACCAGCTTCCTTTCTTACAACCAGCCTGCTTCATTCTGTCACGTATCCAGATGAGCTCTTACTGAGCCAATTACAGTTTAGCTTTCTTTGAGGTTCCTCAGGAGGTTGGTGGTGCTTTCGTTTGAGTCTGACTTCATTGAGGTGTTTTAGCTTCTGTGTGTAAAGCACATCTTCTTTTAAAGTGTGTTAAAATGATTTGTTTCTGTGCTTAAGGGTTTGACTCCCTGCTGTTCTCTAATTGTTCCCACCAACCCAAGCAAGGCATGACCTTCTTTGTTCAACCAACAACCAATGTCACACCACTCACAGAACACCATTACCGGCAAAGCAGAGAGACATCAATGGCTGAAACATGAAATCATGCCAGCATTAAAACACATTCATGGCTCCAGCAGGCATGTGACAGGGATAAATTATGCAATAGATTGATTTTTTATTGTACCATTGGTGAGTTGTATGATGAGTGGATGCCAAGTGGTCGTTTTTAACTTCTAAACTAGTTTGGAACAATTCCAACATAAATCCAATTTTGACTTTTTTATTCCTTTCACATAACACTTCTTTACCAAAAAGTAAAGAAAACTATAATAAAACAGTTTATTAAACCACTTAATGCAGTCATTTGTCAGTTATTAAAACAGACATATATGCAGAAATGTTTTCTGAAAAACACCTGCAATTGTTGATAAAAAAAACATCTCTATAATAGAAGGGCTCAAGAGTCAACTAAAAGCAACCACCAACCTCCATGATGGTGACCTCAAACGAAACATCAAACTTCTGTTAATTCTCAATAAGAGCTTCTGTAGACGTGTGTCAGAAATAAAGTCAGTCTGGGTTAGTAATAAGTGAAGCTGGTAATGCTGTTTGTGGAGTTGTTTAATCAGATCTTCAGAGATTTAATGTTCTTATCTTCAGTTAATCTAAGGCTGTGGCTGAAGAAAGTTGTGTTGTGTTCTTATTCTCTTTGTTTCAGTGTTGTTCACAGCAGGTGTTTGAATGATTGAAAGATGTTCAGGAACATCATACTAACCTTTAAATAACATTCTACTAACATTAAGGAAATGGGATATTTCATGTTTTGGAATGTTACAAATCAACGTTCCTACAATGTTGACTTTTAGATCAAAATTAAGTTGAAAAGAACGTTTGAGGAACATTATACCTTATAAAAACGTTCTATAACATCAAGAAAACTGGACGTTTTTAACGTTCCACCAGCACTGAATTAGAGAACGTTCTTATAACAAATTCTGTTAGCTGGGGTGCTGCTGTTTCTCATATCAAGGCACTTCAAATGGTCCAAAACAAGGCAGCTTGATGTGCTCTTCGATGTCTGTATAGAACAAATGTAAATTGGATGCATGCTATGTTATCCTGGTTAAAGGTAAGGGAGAGATTTGAAGCCTCATTGCTTAATTTGACAAGGAATATTGTAGTAACTAAATTACCAAATGTGCTTTATCAGAAGCTATGTTTTAGTTCTGAGGAGCACAATTATGAAACCAGACATGCCACAGAGGGCAGATTCAAATTACCCAAAGTAAAAACAAATCATGGAAAAAGCACTGTAAAATACAGATCCATGTACTCTTGGAACAACTTGCCAAGTGAAATTATTAATGCAAACAGTAAATATCAATTTAAAGTCGAATAGAATTTTTTGTATTATTGGAATTTCTATTAACCGCAATGAGTGATCTAATCTCTCTATTACTACATTAACATAAACTAGGTCCTGTGTGTGTGTGTGGGGGGGGGGGGTGTTTGTGTGTGGGTGTGAGTATGTGTTTGTTTGCTGTTTTGTGGTTGTTGTCGTGTATTTTCTTTATTTATAATTTGTATTATTGTTATCTTTTGTCATAATATCCATGTAAATGCACTATGTTAGAAGCATCGACTCCAGGAAGAATAGCTGTGTTTTCACACCTATGGAGATTGAAATAAATACAAATAAATACAAATACAAACAATAAAAAAACAAATCAGCTGCATAATTTATTCTTGTCGCAATGCATGCTGGGAGCCATGAATGTGTTTTGTATGCTGGCATGAAGCATGTCACCATTGTTGTGTTTCATATGCCGAATGTTGATGTCTATGAGTGTATAAATGAAACAAAACAATGTTTTAAACAAAAAGTTAATAATGACAGTGTGCAAATGATTTTTTTCACATTGGTGAGTTTAATACAGCATTTCAATTTCTTGAGTTAGCAGTTACAAAATTACAAAATAGTTATTAAACCACTTTAATGCTTAAGTTGCTGTTTTAAAAGCTTTTGTTTATGTTCAGCGTGGCAGTGATTTCTCTGATCAGAAAGATGGTGATATTTCTAATTTGTAGAGCACTTTTCTGGATTATCTTATCAGGCCACACAGGAAGTAATCGTGTAAGATGAATTATTATACACAAACAGATAAAACAAGAATAACTAGCACAACTACTAAATGAATACCATGAACAATAAAAGAATAAAGTGCATAAGACACATATAATACAAGTGATTAAGTTGGTCTGGTTATGGAAGAGTTATGTTGTCTAGGGAAAGATAAACTGTTTTCTGATGTTTCTCAACAGTGGTGAGGATTATAAAGCATGTTGCAGTGCATTCTGGGAGCCACCAATCAAAATTCATCCAGGCTCCCATCATCATTGCTGCATGATAAAATTATGAGCTAATTGTCTTAGTAATTTCAATTATTGTCATACTTTATTTTATTTTATTTTTTTTTTCTGTTTTATGTGACTTTTTAGTAGCTGTAGAATCACAGTACTGCTGTAATCAATAATTATCTCATTCACTTTAAAACTGCTGTAATGAAGCGAGGCCACTACATTGGGGGGGGAGGGGAAAAGTAACGGGAGTCTGATGAGAAAAAAAAGAAAAATGAAAAAAAAAAATGATGGGCTGCTTTAGTGGGTGGAATAAAAAAATATGGAAGGACTTTTACTTTCTGACTCTTGGACTTTACACTTCTGCTAATAAGTGAAGATGGTAATGCTGTTTGTGGAGTTGTTAATAGAATGTTCCTAGAATGTTGAATTTTAGATGAAAATTAAGTTGAAAGAACGTTTGAGGAACATTTATACCTTATAAAAAACATTCATCTACGTCAAGAAAACTGGACATTTTAATGTTCCCAGAACCAACACTGAATATTTAGACAATGTTCGTATAACAAAATTCTGTTAGCTGGGTAAATCTTCAAGTGTGTGGCCAGCCTAAGATGTTAATGTGTCTTTTTTTTTTTCTTGACCAATAAAACGTCAACATCTAAACCTCAAATTAATTCTCAACAAGAGCTTGCAGGACACACAGGCAGAGATGGTAAGGATGGGGAAGCTTAGCCTTCCTGTGCCACGGATCAAAAAATTAACGGGGACTTGGACGGAAAATGCACTGAACATTTAAACTAAATCTAGTAATAAAAGTGAAAATGAAAATTAAATGAAAAGTGTTGATTGCGGCATTAAATATAGACCTGCTCATGTTGCATTATACTTTTTACACGTTTTACAGCGTTGCGCACTATAACCAATCACACATGATTCTGTTCAACATATAATTACAATGGCCAATCAGAGGCGTTCCAATTCGTCATCACTGAAATGCTGGATTTTTATTCAGTGCTTGAGCTGAACTCAGAACTCTGACTGAATTCTGCACGCTCACGAATACTCTCAGTGTCATCATAACTGAAAATTTTTTGAGTAGTTTATAAGGTTTGATTCTTTAATGTAATCTACCTGAATATACCATGTAAAATCTCCTAAATTATTTTAGTCTATGACACAATTTATAATTTTAGTCAAATGTGTTGTTTTTTTTTTTTTTTTTTCTGTTTTGACTCTCAAAAGAATAATTCAGAGTCAATGGAAATTATATTATATTTATATTTGACTTTGACTTTGTTGTACAGTTAAAGGACTGTATTCTGTAAGCACAGCACAAGTAGGAACAAACTTGTTACTGCACTAATATAATAGCAAATGTAATAGCAAAGTTATTGCTCATTGAACAAAACAACATGCTTCATATATTGGTACATGCAGTTATTCAAGCTAACATAAGCTCTGTTTGATTGGTAAACAAAAACTCTTTCAAATGTAAACATAACTGAACATAAAACATTAACAGATATTTTCCTTCATCAAAAAACGCATAAAATAACACTTAATTTCAATATTCACTCTCCATTTCCAGCCATATGCAAAGCCGCTTCTAAAACCGCATAATTGAATTCTCTTAAAATAAATAGGCAGCCTTCTTTCCTTAATTTTATTAGCTTAATCATTTCCTCAATTCAAGCCTCAAAACTGCTTAAGTTTCCTTTAAAAAAAGGAAAAATGTATCTTTGGTTTTATTAGTGAAATGTTCTCAATATTTTCTATACAACACTGAACCACAATTTTATTAATAAAATATACACACTATTTTTAATTATCACCTTAATTTGTTAATGAAAATTACAGACGAAGATTAATCTTTTACAGTGTTGAAAGACCAGCATGTCTCAGAACTCATTTGACAATGCATTTTCAGACATCGGTGAAAAATAAAGAGGTCTTGATTAAAAGCATTCATCAGCATTAGGGCCATTCACACAGAACTGTTTTTCCATTTCACTGTGCTATTTTCCATACTTTTCATCTTGTTTCTAAAATGCTAAAAGGACGTTGTTCAACCATTGCTCCACGGATTTGTGTCTTTCGCCATGACACAACTCCTAAAAAACCACCGTCTTGAGACCCTTTGCGTTTTCACGTTTGCATTTTGCTTTGAAAGTTTTTGCTTCTCGTGTGTGATTCCACAGCGCAGAGCTACATTGAGTATCATAGGTGTCACCACCATGCAATATCAAGCCCTGCCCCCCGCACCCCCATGATAAAATATGTCCCTGTGGCTGTGGGAGTGTCTGTTAATGAATTAAAGGAAGATGCACTTATCCTGTTTTTGATTCGCACACAGACGCACATAAACTTCAGTCATACATGAGAAATGTGGATTTGGTTTGACTGACATTGAGAACCGAAGGGGCGGCATGAAATGGGTGGATAATTCACCACCTGAAACATGGGTAAGTGCAAAAAAAACACTCACAGATAATCATGTAGGTGATTTATTTTGTCTTTTATTTCATTTAAAAAATAAGACCATCAAAAACCTCCAGATTGACCTGAACATTTGGGTTATGAATAACTGAAAATCTGACACATTTTATTCAGGTTTGGTTCAAAAAATCAGCCAAATAACAGTATGGAGAAGCGACTGTATCGCCAGTGTTTCCTAAGGAGACACCCTGAACAACTGGCATGATTAACTGTGCTCAGATAAGAAAAAATGTATTTGTGAGGAATAGGTTTCAACCAGTCTGGTCACGCTTTTACTGTATTTATATATGGATTCAATTTCAATATTATTTGTTCACTAATACATTATATAGATTCCTGTCTTTTAATTTCTTCATTTATTAACTGCTTCTGTAAAAGGTGATGCTGCACTTTACATCTGATGTGTTCATGTCTTGTTCCATCACAAGCAGCTCTATATAAATAGGATCTTATTCTAGTATTATCATGCACCTCATTTGTTAGTCTGAAGGTGAAAAATCACAGTAAATTTCAGTTATTAAAGTGTCCCAGATTGCCTGATCACCTTTATTCTGATATTTTGTGTCTGTGAAATTTAAATGCTTTTGACAAGCTGCCTGTTTAATTTAAAATAGTCAATTACAATTATTGCACAAAATTCTGTTTTAATTGGTATTTCATTCTTGTGTATCTGCTTATTGTGCTATGGAGAGATTACCTCCAGTCCAGCAGGGCGCAGCAGAGAGAAGGTTTATCAGGACTGAAGCATTAGATTCAGGGCACTTGCTGCTATTTCTGCATAGACATAATAATAAAATACATACCCCAACTCATTGCTCCCGCTCGATCGCATGTCAACAGCGCCACCATATTGTACGGGGCAACATGCCATAATTCTCATAAGTGGACTGAGAAAGATGCCTGACTATTTGAGGTTTTACAAAAACCGTGCCAACAACCAAACCACACATGGGGGATTACTTTCAACATGTAAGTTGAAACAGTTGTTTCTGGTGTATTTGTCATTATAACATTATTTGACAGCTAGCTGACACCAAAGTCATACTATAAAAGCTAGAGACAACGCTGAGTTTATAATCTACAGATCTCAAACTCAAAGTTACAAGGGCTGTGTTCGATCTTCGTGATGTTACGACCGACCGCCCCTCAATACAAACCAAAATATATCACGCTGTATACTGTGTGCGACTAGTGGTTTCATTTTGTAGTTATCGGGTTAACCAACCCAACTTCCCTACATGTGTGCGAAATAACGTGGGAAGTCTGTCTAACCAAGATGCAAGGTGGATTGCATATAGGCTTTTGGGTGTGTGTGTGTGTGTCAGCTAACAGCTTACCCGAAAAGAGGTCATACTACACACGCATTTTTCCCCAACCTCACTCTGGGGACAGAGAGTTGCATCACACATGTCCTGCATTCTCAGTCCAAGCCCCACGAACATACAGTTTTCGTTCACACGTCTTTTTTTCTCTTTTTTTCGTTTATGTTGAAATCCACGGTGTTATTATCATGTCCTCCCAAAACAAAAAATATAATCATTTAGCTAACACCACAGGAGAGATACACGATGGAGGTGAGAGCTTTAATCCATGTGGTTCAACGCAAAGGCAGCGTTTTCCTTGTTGAGTCTCAACCCCACCTCAACACACGTGGAAACCATCATTCACAAGGTGAGTGACGTTATCTGGGCTCTTTTTTTAGTCAGTACATCTCTGTTTAAAGGGATAGTTCACCCAAAACAATGAAAACTTTGATGTTATTGCTTACCGCCGCGGCATCCAAGATGTAGATGACTTTGTTTCTTCAGTAGAACACAAATGATGAGTTTTAATCCACTTTTGCAGTTCCGTCGTTACATATAATGCAGGTTTGCAAATGGGAACTTCATCTATAAGAGTCAAAAACACACAGGACAAATCCAATTAAACCCTGCAGCTCACAGTAAATCACAGTAGTAAACTACAGATATGGTCTGAAATGTCCCAGATTGCCCTGATTCACTCAGCTATTCTCAAACTGGGTGTATGTGAAACCGCTTTTGAATTATATTGATATCTCTTTGAAGAAAATTGTTGAAAACCAACGTAAACCCACAACATTTTGTTTGGAGCAATGGATGCAGTGCTGCGTTGTTGTAGAAACATACTGTGTGATGATAATGCACTTCCTATTGGAAAAAATTTATTTATTTATTTATTTATTGTTGCTTGAAAGAACACATAAAAATGCCAGACAAGCCTCAATGAGACAAAGAATTCCAAGGAGTCCAAATAGCAGCAAACAAAGAATAACATTCTTATAACATTTTAGCAGGAAGCTTCCCATTTGGGTACTGGATATGACTTGCATTGCTCAGACATCAAAGTTTGGGGCCGAATAACTATCGTAGTGGAGACGAGGGCTGCATTGAACTGAATCCTACAAAGTACAGAAGTCTCAGATGAGAAGAGATTTGTGAGAAATTCATCTTATTGTGATCACATACTTCATCTCTTAAACTATCATGCATTTTACTCCAGTGAATATTCCTCTTACCTTGAAAAAAACATAGTTCATTTACACATTTTCCTTTTGTGACAACATGCCCCAGTGGCAGGTTTGTGCATCTTTAAGAGATGACAAGCACCTCATGTGCATCTCATCTATCAGATAAGAGAACCTCAGTTAAAGCTGAATGTCAAAATGCCCTAATGTTCGTAACTAGAGGGAGCTAAAGATCATTCTCACTTGTAGATCATTAATACACAGTGTTCAGTATACTTGTGGACTTGAAAGAACTGGATACTAGCTTGATAAATATTTATCTCTGAAAGGTTTGAAGTATCTGGAGTGTGTCACTTGAGAGAAAAGCTGTAACAAGGCACAGATCCACCATTTTGCTAATTCCCATTTCCATTGTGTAGAAGTGAACATATTTAAAAAATGAAGACACTCCTTGATCAGAAGACACTGTGGAAAACAGGTTCAATGACTATATCTGTTAAACAAATGCCAGTAGTAGAAACAGAGATGTTATGACTTTCTGTATGGAGAGATGTATCATCTCATTCTACCAAATCTCAGTCAGCTCAGAGTTAAAGGTAAATCAGTTCAGTATTTCAGTGGCGCAGCTTAAAAACACTATTCATTATGTTTCTGTTAATTGTCATGAATACAAAGGTCCAGTAAGGCTGTTTAGGTGGTTCATTTGAGTTGTCACAAATTCTTGTTAGGTTTTTTTTACCTGCCAAAATGGGTTTAGCTCACTGTGTTTGAATGTACAAGAGATATGTGTGAGAGTTTGGGTCTGAAGAAGTTTCAGGAAATCTATTACATTGAAGGACATTGTCAAATTATATCACTCCTGTGTAAATTTAGCACTATATTAAATGACCTAATGAGAGTAGGCATCATTATAGGAACCACAGCTCATCTGTGAAGACGTACTGCAAGACACAAGAACAAATAATGGAATTAGAGGACTATTGTGATAATAAACGCAGAAATAATAAGAACACAGCTGGACCTGACAGGACAGCCATGTAAGGAGAGCTCAAAATAACAGTAAGCAGAAAGTCTGATTTGAAGCTTTTATATGAAATGTATTAACCAATAATACAAATTTTTTTTTTCTTTTTACTTGTTTAGCATATGTTCTTGTTTTTTTTACAATAGTAAATCTAGGCGTTTGCCATTATAAAACAAAATAATTTACTTACAAAGCTTGATTTGAAAACTATTTCTGACAATATAGGAGTGTATTCATTAATATTTGTGTTTTCATCTTGTTCTCAGAAAGAAGTCGATGTTGGTGCTGACCACAGTCTGTCTCAGTCTGTCTCTGTCTTCTGATTCCTGCCATTATATATCAGCACATTAAGGGTGCTTCTAAACAAGGTTATTGTTTGTGTACATCATTTCTTTTTCCTAGTTTTTCCTTTTATGTATACAGTTTAAAAAAGTTGTGTTTCTGTAAGGATATGTGTGGGGTCCAGATGGTTTGTTCATGTCCAATGAGGAGAAGAGTTGGTCTGACAGCAGGCAGTACTGCAGGGACGAGGAGACTGATGTGGTCATTATCGACACTGAAGAGAAGCAGGTGAGTTTGTGTTGAGAGGTTTGCAGTTGATCCTGCACCGATGGTTCCAACCCTGTTGGGAGCTTCCACATACACTGAACATTTTCCATGTCTAATTAAACAAACACTCCTGATTCAGGTCATCAGCTAATTAGTAGCGAATCCAAGACCTGAAACGGTTGTGAGATTTAAAATATGCAGTGTTGGGGGGGATTCTGCTGAAATGCGGTTTGTATTTTCTGAAAACAGCTTTACCACAAAACCAAGCAGCAAAACGCAAAATACACTACCTAAAAAAATATGTTCTATTAAAAATAATAATAATGTTTTTACTTTTCAGCAATTTTGCTTCTGCTTGAGCTACTGTAATGAATGTACTTTTGAAACACTGTCATTGTGCAAGTGGAAGTATTGAGATTATGAATTGCCTTGTGACATTGTTCTTAGTTGTATTTCCTGAATGATATAAACTTTGGTTGTTGAACATTTTGTGGTTTTGAATAATTTATAAATCTGACACATTTTTTTCGGTTTTGGCTCGAAGGTGAGCCGGAATAACTATCGTGGTGGAGATGAGGACTGCATTGAAAGAATCCTACAAAACACACCCTGAACAACAACGGATGACTGATCTCAAATGCTCTGTATCGAATTTGTACAGTTATTAATCAATTTATGGGTTAGATATATGATATAATAAATCATAAGCTTTTGATGATTATGATGCATTATACCGACCCAAGGGGGAAATTAAACGTATATTGTACTTATACAGCGAATTATAATCAATTACAATATGATTAGTTCTGGTTTATAAAAGTAGTTTAGCAGATAACTATCCGTTTGTCCAGCAAAAGGCAGCTCCTACAGAATATTATCAAAAGGAAGGTTTTTCTTGGCCACCGGAAGACTTCCTATGATAGCATCTAAACGTAAAGCAAGGATAGGATCGAAACGTTTAAAGTGACCTGGTTTTTGTTGAATGAGCAAAAGAACAATCGAGAATGGATCATAATGTATTTAATATGTAAATTATAATACAAAGGTTATATGGCTATACACACAAGTAAATAAACGATATATACAAAACGAAAGTAAAGGCAGGACGAGAGAGATGATCAAAGAATGGCAAATTACAACAGTTATAACCTTCAAGAGCCAGCAAGGAAACTCACGCAAATCTTAAGGAAGTTAATACTTGCATAGGTTTCGGTTGCTGTAGCGGTTCAGATGTTTCAGAGCTTGGCTTGGAGTGATTGGTCCTTTCCGAGAGGGTTTACTCCGCCGGAGTTTTCAAACGGGTTTAACTGACAGTAAGATAACCGAAAAGAAAAAAGAGATGGAGAACGGTCGTTAGACGTCTCCGCCAGGTCCTCCAGGTGACTGTGCAGGATTAATGATGTAAAGGTTTGACGAAGCAACGCTGTGCCTCAAGAAGAATGGTCCTCCCGACTCCGGAATTGTCGCTATGATGAGTGACATTTTCTTCTCTTCCGCCGCTCGCTCTGAGCCGGCCTGAGGAGTACGGTACCGCTAGATGGACGCCCCGAGAGGGCATTGTAGCGTTCTGAGGCACAAAACACTCAGACGAGACAACTAAGGACAAGTGCGTGTGTTGCGTTATGGAAAAACACCACAGCTAGACATCAGCCTTCTTGGACGGGCACCGGCCAATAGAATGTATGTGGCCCTAATGTTTGGCGGTGAGTACACAAAACAAACTGATGTTTTCTGTGGTTACTGTTTCCTGGTTTGATATTTGCATAATTTTATATGAGATTCATGAGTTCTAGACTCGATATGTACCTCTTCTATCACTTTTATTCCCATTGAAACATCAATTTTATAGATTCACAAAGGACATTGCGTACTACGCAATGCGAACAATACATTAGTCGAAGAGATCCGGGTTTGGAAACAGAGCTTTTAAAACGGATACTCAAAAAACTGTACTCAGATAAGAAAAGATACTG
This sequence comes from Culter alburnus, assembly GCA_028476615.1. Taxonomy (NCBI): domain Eukaryota; kingdom Metazoa; phylum Chordata; class Actinopteri; order Cypriniformes; family Xenocyprididae; genus Culter; species Culter alburnus. The sequence goes on along the minus strand of JAOTNS010001549.1, from coordinate 2,424 downwards.
TAGAAGTAAGTATTATTCGGTTTATCACGATACAAATTCCTACCATTAAAAAACAACACTAGCACAACTACCGTCATAATAGTCCCTAAACACCTAGGATAACCACACAACTGTCCACATTGAGCATACTGTCACCCACCTAGGACTTCCGTCCCTCATTTTGGAACAGTATATTTTACAAGAATATGCCGTAACATACCAATTCTTTAAGCATTGCGTTTTGCGGTGCGTGTACTGTGTTGTGCGTGGGTTCGATGTCTGTTGGAAAAGCTCGTGATAGGGGCACACTGATGTTCCATGTCCTTGATTGGGCCCTTTGACCTTGTCCCAACGATGCTAGGGGACAATGGGGCCCTCTGTTTAATTCTGACAATTAAGTAACAATGTGTCAAAAGTGTCGTATTCTTATTGGGATAAGCGACCTCAACAGAACCGATGTGGCATTTTAACAATACACAGTCCCATCCAGTCATCTATAAACGCATGCTGAAGATTCCCAGATTATGAATTGCTCCTGATGACATGTGTGCTCACTGATGCTCAGCTGCTCAGATTGAGAACACGGGGATTGTAGGGAGAAATAGTTGCTTCGATTCATAGATGCTTCTATTCCTGGCGGCCCTGGTTTCACTTCAAAACCTATATTGCATTAGATCACTCTCAATCATAACATGACGTTACTCCTCACAAAGCAACTAATGGTTAGGTCCAGTTCTACTGTTTAGCTATGTCGATGTTTTTATCTGGGCATATGCGGACATATCACACCTATACTCTCATTATACAGATTCTCCTGTCTTTAAGTTTTATCCATGTCTCTATCGGTGATTTGACACATTGCTATGAAGTATGCCTCCTGCATGGGAACTACGGTTGATGCCTGCCACCATTCACATCTGTGTGTTCATGTCTTGCTCCATCACCAGCCCCAGCTCTAGTCACGTTTTATGACTCTATTTCTAGCAGTTATCACCTCGTTTCTCATTTGTGTGTCTGACGCGTTGCAAGTGACTAATCACGTTATAGACGTGTAAAGGTTTAGATTGCCCTATTCACCCTATTAGTCAGCGCCTCAGATATTGTTCGGCTGCTGAAACGATTGTTTGCTTTACTTTCTCCTGACAGTCTAAACCATTATCAAACCATTATGATTAAACATTTATTTATTTTCATGTTTTTACTTTTTTATTTTGAATATGTATATCTTTGTTATTTGTATTATATTTCTTCCTATACTGTCTCTCCACGCCAGCAGTAGCACCCCCTGAAGTGCTTCAGCGATTACTATAAACTGTAGCTTCCAAAACTATAGGTACTGGACTAACCTGTTGGGTGGATTAGTCTTGCTGTAGTTTACAAGTTGGTTGGTACAAATTAGAATTTTAAGGGTCTCATACTTCTAACATTCTTTGATTCTTAAAGGATAAAACTGTATGAGCTCACGGAATCACGGACCATCATAACAAAGGACCTTTTATAAAACTCAACGTTCCAGCAAAACAAAGATATACACCTACCATTGTTTTACTAAAGTCCCCTTCCGTACAAATTTCGCACACATTACCAGCAACACTTTTATCATTCAATATAGGCGACCCTAACAGGTCCATAGTTCCGGGTCATCACCAATGGTCAAATGAAAACTAATAACCTCATCACATCTTAGCTCGTCTCGCTCTAATTCCACGAGACCCACGTGGACAAGTTAATGAGCATCATTGATTGATGATTTGAGATGCAATATTAGCAGATTATTTGAAGAAACCACAAGAGTGGCGACAGAGAAAAAGAGAAGCGACACAACAATACAAAGACTTCCAGCCATACACTTATACCACTATTATTAAACCGTATGGTTTAGTTCTTGGAATACACTAATACCATAAGTTCTGAGACATAACAACGCTGTTTATGTATGCTATATTTTATAATGACACCGTTTAGTATTGCATTAACCGTCCTACTATCTTGGCTGTATCTCACGCATTCCTTTATGTTGCGCGCGGTCTTCTGCTTCTTTTCTTTCTTAACATAAATTTAGATTTCTGGCTGCTCCAACTTATGTGGTTTGCTTAGTAGGCACTTTGTAGCCAGCAGCATTAGAAATCCATGAAGCGGATTGATATTGATCGAGGGCGGGGTCTGCGCTGTGAGTTCCTATAACCCAAGGCTTTTTTCTTGGAGCTCTTTAACGTTGCTGTCCACATTTAGATCTACACACTGCTTTTTGGTTTGTACAGCTTACCGTCAAATGGTTGTGGTTTTCTATGTGACCTGACGCATCCCTGGTGGGCCTCCAGTATTACCACCCCTGCGCCCCTGCAGCCCCGCCCTGCACACAGAGAGTATTGTGTTGAGATTTCTCTGTGTTTTGTGCACGCCGAGTACCGTCGTTCTTCCTTTTAGTTCTAATACTTCCTACTT
>JAOTNS010001548.1:0-15463 GCA_028476615.1 Culter alburnus | reverse complement strand
CAGCTGTACTGATGACAGAAACCCTTCAACAGTTTATTTCATGTTATCTTGCACTACATCACTGTGCCACTATAGGGCGGTGTGAACAGACAGACACCACTGATGAACAGGAACGGACGAGGTGAATAATAATGACTTAATTAGTACATGTTGTAGTCGTCAGCCATTTGCAAAAACTTTTTTCGATCTCCTAAACCACTTGACTGATTCACATGAAATTTTGCACGTCATCTATAGACACTAATGACAAAAGTTATCAAAAGGATTTTAATTAGTCAAAGCGTTTAGAAGATAGTTCATTTAGCCATGGCTCAATACACTTATAAAACTATATCTTCTCAACAATCTGATGAATCCAAATTCTGTTGATCACTTGTTTGATGTCTTCAGGGTATCTAGATGATACACAGATAAATTTGGGGTTAAATAGACAAATGGTCTAGGATGAACCCTTCAGTGTTTGGATCTCTGATAATCTCACCTGTGCTCGATATTCTCAGTCGTCTGAAGCTCTAAAATGATGTTATTGACTTCAAATCTTCTCATCTGCTGCAGCCTCATATTTGTGAATGAACTTATTCAGTGTTTCTAGCACAAATCACTGTGACTCTGACTGACGGAGGTTTTTGACTCTTTATCACTGAACCAGGATAGAGGTTGATGATCCCAACTCTGATAGACGTCAGGACTGCTTTTACAGGACATGGTGAATGTGTTTCCTAGATGAACAGATTTCACTGCAGGCGTCTGAGTCGCTTCACCAACTGATTTATTATTATTTATAATGTTTCCTGAGGTGCACTTATAATGTTAATATGATTTTTACATCAAATAATTGTCATAATTTAGAAATAAATGGCTATTTACTCTGATTTTAGCGCTCTGATTGTTTACATGTGAAAACTATCACTACATTTTACTATTACAGCTGTCTAAATGAACGAATGGTGAAAAGTGTTGATTATTGCCTTATATTTAGATCTGTTCATCACAGGGAAGGTTGCAGTGATGAGAAACTGAGCAGATGACAGACAGTCTGTTGATGGTGTGAATGCAGTGATCTCGTCATTACAACTAAATTTCTGCACTCCAGAAATGCTTTCACCATAACTAACAATGCAAACACGATGTAAATCCAGTCAGAGATTGATTGTGTAGTGTAAGAGCGTCACTGATTATAACAGGAGTTTTGGGAAGTGTCCAGATAAACTCTCGCTGTGTGATCGACAGCTTCAGTTCCTCAGATCTTTACTGTATAACTAAGATTAGGAAGAAAAATAATAAAAGTACATGATCAAAAATATCAATGACTTTAAAATATTGAGTGAGTGGAAATGAGGATAAATAAACCATAAATGATCTAAAAATGATGATAACATCAAAAGAATTTCTAATTATCTGAAGAAAGACTGATGAAGCTCAACAAAGCTGATATTAAGATCATATTTGTGTTTCTGCACTGTTGAGTGTGTGTGAAAGTGTGTGAAAGTGTGTGAGCAGCTGCAGTATCAGTTCAGTCACTGTGACTCTGACTGACGGAGGTTTTTGTACGACTCTTTATCACTGTGTGAACACCCAGCCACTGTGTAAACCCTGACAGTAATAATGTCCAGCATCTTCAGTCTGGACTCCACTGATGGTCAGAGTGAAATCACTGTTAGATCCACTGCCACTGAATCTAGATGGAGTTCCTGACTGGAGGCGGTTTGTAAAATAAATCAGGAGTTTAGGAGCTTCTCCAGGTTTCTGTAAGTACCAGGCTAAATAATGTCCATTAGAACTATAATAATACACATCTGTGCTGGTTTTACAGTTGATGTTCACAGTTTGTCCTGGTTGAGCTGCTGTCATTGAGGGACTCTGAGTGACGGTGATCTGTCCTCTACACTCTGAAACACACAACAAGAAGAAAATCAACTCAAAACTTTGACAATATACTTGAAGAAATGAATTGATATCAAACTTGTGCTCCACAAACCTTGAGCAAACGCTGTGAGAGTCCAGATGAAGATGATGATGAAGGTCATGTTGATGAAGATTGTTGTGTGTGTCAGTGATGAAGTGTTAAACTCACAGCACTATAAACACTCTCAGAGCACTGAAGCATCTGATCAATATGCAAATGAACTCATTCTGTATTTAAATGAGGCTCTAAATGTAGCATACAATTTAGGACCAATTTAAATTGTGAAGATGAAATGTTTCAAAACTATATTATCATTATCTCAACTCTAATTCAGCTGCAGGTACGAGACCGCAGGTGATCACAGCTGTACTGATGACAGAAACCCTTCAGAGCAAAACTGGAGAGAGAGAAAACAGTGTCAACAGTTTCATTCCTATTATTTTGCACTACATCACTGCGCCACTAGAGGGCGGTGTGAACAGACAGACACTGATGAACAGGATTGGACAGAGATTAACAAGTACAGTTTATACAGTGATGAATATATTTGATCCAAACAGTACTTTAGTTTTGGCCTACTTAACAGGGTATATGGCCAACATCAGACAAACACTTGGCCTTTGGATAGCTTTAATGCACATAATAAGTTAACATAATAAGTTTAGCATGTAGCTTTGTAGAATTGTCTTTGGGATCCTTTACAGCTCAGAAACATCAATCCAGAAACACTTTCTATAGCTGTGAGAAACAAACGTGTATAAAACACATCAGGGGTTGAATACAGGTGGAGTTTATTCTGTAGAAAGAACATCATCAGACCTTCTCTGAGACTTTCTGAACTGTGTCATGTCAGATAACGTGATCACAACATTGAACCAAAACACACACATATTCCCTTACATGCAGGGGGCGCAGGTGAGCTGGACGCTGGAGGGGTCAGAGGTCACAGAGAAGGTTCAGACCAGTGCAGAGTTTGATGTACAAAAACAAAACTATCTACTGTTTGGGACTTTGTTTGATCTGATATCAGTTTACTCTCTCAGTTTTCTCTGATTCTAGTTGAGTCAAACCCGTCTGTCACAGATCAGATCACAGTCTAAGGGTCAGATTTACTAACAGCTAACGCAAGCGCAAACCCTCTTTGGTGTTTAAACACTACTGTCAGGATTTACTAAAGACACGCAGTGGAAATTTGAGCTGAAAAGCGTGAGCAGTTATGTCTGCACCTGACATTATTGCACATGCATTTGTAGGAGTTTCCCTTTAAGACACAAAATTTATGGGAGGAGAATATTTAAATGAATCACTCAAGGTGATTTACTAAGGTTTGTGCTAGTCAATTTACTGGTATTTGCACCATTGTGCACAAAGTTTCAGTTGAGGAGAAAGTGAGGAAAGGATGGTCAGTTTCATCAGAAGGGTGTGTGAGTGTGAAACACAGTATTCCAGTCTTGTGATTATTGTGGACTATAACTGCACTACTGCTTTATACTGCATATATGTGCTTAGATTAGTTATTTGTTTGGTGATTTGGTAACGCTCTTTCTCCGATCAGTGGAGCTCTCTCAGTGAACTCGAACAAGCTCCTACAGCTAACAGGCAACGCTCTCGTAACTTTGGCTAACGTTCTGGCAATGTTCTCTCAAAGTTATGAACAAACGTTCTTCCAGTAACATTAATAGAGTGTTTGTTCAACGTTATCTGGTCTTTAATAAAGTTCTCAAAAGGTTAGCACAAAAACATTATTTATACATTGTTTGCAGAAGAGTTTTAAATGTTCTCATAACGTTGGAGGAAAACGTTCTCAGAACAAAAATGTGTTAGCTGGTGAAGTATATTAAATAGAAGATATGAAAGGTGAAAATAAATGGTGGCAGAATTGTGTTAAATGAAGGTTTTCATCTCAAATACACTTTATTGCTTTAAACATGATTATTGTATCGTATTTTAGGAACAGTTTAAGATCTCAAGTATCAGTTTGAAACTCAATTATATTTCCTTTTTAAGTTATTTCATAATCAATCAGCATATTTACCAGAATGTGAACCATATTCTGAATATTTTCTCTTTTCATATATATAGGAGTTTGTGATCATTAATGTGTTTATGGAATAATGATGTGATTTTCTTCTTCATGTTGTTTCTCTTGCTGTTGGAGAATTTCTCCCAGTTTTCTGTTGAATCCTAAAGGAAAGCGCAGAGATCTCCTCTCTGAACACAGCGACACTGGTGTGTGTGGCCAACAAGGGCTTCCCGTCAGACTGGAGCCTGAGCTGAAGGTGGACGGGAGCAGCAGGTCTCAGGAGAGCAGCGCTGGGCTCCTGGAGAAGGACGGTCTGTACAGCTGGAGCAGCAGCAGGAGTGGATGGAGACACTGTGAGGACACACGGAGCGGCCGGCCTGTGTGAGGAGACGGCAGTGTTCAGAGGAGATCTGCTGCTCTTCTCACTCATGGAGACCAACAGTGTGTTTCTCTGCAGCACATGAGGGACTCATTCATTCTCCATCAGCTTCAGTCGCTTCATCTGCTCTGCTTTCTGCCTTTCACACAAGACTATGTGTGTGGTTTTATTAAACTTCAGTCATTAAATGAAATATAATTGTGTCTTTGAGCTCTTCTTTGTGTCATTTTTGTTTCGGGTCTTTCATTGGATCAGGGCTTTAGCTCATATTTCATAATAAACTTCACTCAATGGAGCATGAAAAACCTGCAGATACATGATGAAACAAGAACATGCGGCCAAATTATGAACCTCACAGATACAGTGTTATTTACATTTAATAAGAAAGAGTTTATAGTTTAAGTATTTACCATGTGAAAAAAACTTTGCTTTACATATAATTCAATATTTATGAAAATCTTGACTGTTGAGTGTGTGTGAAAGTGTGTGAGCAGCTGCAGTATCAGTTCAGTCACTGCCCAGCCAGCAGAGCCATGTGGGGCCCAAATGGGTTTGACCTGGGCTATCTAACTGGGACCCAGCCAGTTTTGCACCCAGTTTCCATGTAGGCCCCACATGGATTTGCCCAGATGAAATGAACACTGCTTAGTGTGCACACTACAGGCTGTTTAATGTAACACTTAATCAGTGTTGGAGGTAATGAGATAATTAAGTGATTGAATAATGATTTTGTATTAGTGAAGAACACCTGCTGTTAACAAGCAGAATCACTGAAGGAAAGAGAAACACAAGAACTACTTCCAGCCACAGCCTTGGATGAAATCAACTGAAGATAAAATACATTACATCTCTCAAGATCTGATTAAACAACTCCACAAACAACATTAGCTTCACTTATTACTAACCAGACTGACTTTATTTCTGTCAGACATCTACAGAAGTTCGTATTAAGAATTAAGAAGAGGCTTAGATGTTGATTACTTATTTGAAAGTAATAGTTTGATTTGATGTTACCATTGTGGCGATCAGCGTGTGCTTTAGTCAGGCTCTTGACTTTTAACGTTAGTTTTTCTCTTGACAGCTGTGTCTGTTATGGCGAGAACAGCAAGAGAAAATATAATCAGATGCTGTAAGCTGATTGATGATAAGAATATAATCATCATATATTGGCTTAACTCATTGATATTATGTGGGAGGTTTATACGGGTAGTATGTTATTAATTCTGTTTTATTGTTATGATTCTACAGCAAGAGAATAATAGAATTTAATCAGAACATCAAACGATTTATAACACACCATTTACATATTTTGCGCTCCTGTGAGTTTTACTCGCACACAGACATCAAGAATCAACGTATGAATCAGAGGTTTTGTGAAATTAGTTTGAAGATTGGATTTGTGTTTAATGTTTTGAGAAAATGAGTGATGGTTTCAAGAAATGTGTTTTAGCAATTGTGAAATACTGTATTCAAAAAAAAAAAAATATTCCACCTCAGCATCCTGTCTTTGGTCTGGGTCAGGCCAGAGAATCTCGTCCACATCACAGGCTATATTGGCCCTAGCCAGGCAGCAAGGGTAAAATCCTCATGCATGCCTGATCCATCCCTGGCATGCATCTACTGTTATGTCATGGCAGGCTTCTTCCATGGCCTGGAGGAGGTGAACTCGGACATAAGGTTCTTGGTCATAGACTTTCCACCGCCATGCCGAAAAAAACTCCTCTGTCGGGTTTAGAAAGGGAGAGTATGCAGGCAGAAAGATGTTTGCAAACCTTGGGTTATTGGTAAACCAGTCACAAACAAGAGCAGCACGATGGAAGCTGACGTTATCCCAAACAACAACGTAGTGAGGCTGCTCTGGCTGTGCTGGTTCCCTGAGGTCCAGCTGGAACATATGCTCTCTTAGACCATCAAGGAAAGCAAGGAGAAGCATAGTGTTAAAGGGTCCTAGAATGGCATGGCAGGAGAGTACCCCTCGTTGGCTTATGCATAGTGCGCACATAGTGACATTCCCTCCACACTGACCAGGGACATTTACTATAGCCTGATGGCCAATTATGTTCCTCCCCCTTCTTCTTTTGGTCAGATTGAAACCAGCCTCATCCACAAAGATGATTTCATGGGGAACAGGCCGGCCTTCAATTTCAAAGATTCTCTGCAAAACACGAAACACAGTAAAGTAAATCACTTCCCTGAAGCACAGTTCAAGAGGGCACAAATGGCAGCATAAACTGCTATACTGTGATTGTACACAATACTTCATACAATATCAAAACTCATACCTGAACATATTCCACTCGTTGGTCTTTCACTCTGTCAGAGTTTCGTTCGAAAGGGACGCGGTACGCCTGTTTCATCCGAAACTGGTTCTTTCGGAGGATGCGATCAATTGTGGAGAGGCTGATGGAATTTATCCCTCGAAAATGATGATTATCCTCAATCACTCTCCTTTGAATTTCTCGCAGGCGAAGTACATTATTGGCAATGACCATGTTTACAAGCTCCCTCTCTTGCTCCTCCGACAAACGCCTTAGCCTCCCTCCACCAGGTGGTCGTCTCTGTGTCCTACAAAAATAGAAGCAATCATTACTGTAACTGTCACACATCCTTTTTTATGGGGAAAATGGAAACATACTAAAACTCTCTGTATGCAAGGCAATTTGATGCATTTCTTTATTACTGTAGCATATGTGCAACAGTGCATGTGTTGTTACAGCACAGAGTACAGCACTCAAAAGTTCCTGTACAGAGTCTTACTGTAAGTACACCTACCTGTTTTCCTCCCTGCAGGCTCTGATGATGGAGGCGACAGTGAAGCGACTCAAATTTGGCTGTATACGCGTTGCCCAGCCTCCCTCATGGTCATACCATGGACAAGGACATGGTCAACTAAAGTGGCTCAAATTTCATCAGAGACCACTTGTCTCCTTGCCCTTGCCCTTCCCCTTCCTTCTTCTTGTCCTCCATCTCGACCTCCTCCTCCTCTCCCTCCACCTCTCCCTCCTCCCTCTCCGTGAACTATAAACTTTGATCTCAGTCCTTCTGTGGATTTGAGTATTTGTAAAACAGAATTATTCTGTGAAAAACAGTGAGAGTGATCTGTCCTCTACACTCTGAATCACAATAAGAAGAAAATCATCAATCGTCATCAGCTGCGCTCAAAGGATCTGTCCTTATGTTTTTGAAGTTTGGTTAAGAAAAACATAAATTAAAATGATTGTGACAGATGTGAAGCGGGAGGAGAATTCATACGTACAGTGTTTTTTTTTCTTTCAAAGACCTGTGCATCCTTCATTTGTCTGAATCTCCAGGTTCTCTGTTAATTATGATACAGGCCCGGATTGGCTAATCGGGAGCACCGGGAGAATTCCCGGTGGGCCAGTCTGTTTATTTGGCCGCGAGGGCCGGTGTTGTCATGGCACTGGGTTGAAATATGGATGCTCTAGAAACTGCGGACGCGGCCAAATGTAGCTACTAAGCTGAGTAGCCTAACTTTTTCCTAAAAGCCATTCAGTGATGGATTTAGGCCTGGATGGCCCAGGGCGGCACGGGGCACCTGCGCAAGAAAAAAACAAACAAACAATCAAACAAACGAATGCGCGATCGGGTTTTTACCGCTCATTTGCACGTAACGTCAATGATATCATGTCACTCAGTGGGTAAATTGATCTGGTCGGGAAGGACTCGGAGTGTGTGCCCGGAGAAGACAACTCACTCAGAAGTATACGAGAAGAAGGGATGAGGTGACGTCTGCAGGGACAGCGGGACAAGTTCTAAATCAACACTAAATTATGGTAAGGCAAAAGGTCTAAGCCACCGGAGGTCGATTTAAGTAACGTAAATAAATAAAAAGGAAGAGGGGAAAACATGCAAAAGATAAAGGCATGTATGCAGCTTACTCATATCGTAATAATAGTAGGCAAATAATAAAATATGGCCTATCACTTATGTTGCTTGCTATGCACATTGGCCAACAATATTCATTTTTCTGTCCAACTAGCTTACATAACCAGAAAGTAAAATGTGATTTTGTAACATGTAACTTTTTTTTTAAACAAACGTAATAGCCTACTTTAATATTTTACTGTAAAGTTGTGCAATTTTGTAGGATTTATGGTATTTTGTGTTATTTATTTGCCTCAATTTGTAATAATTTAAGTATATACATTTATATAAAATAGCAAAATTTTATGTTAAATCTAATTATTTACAAGGTTGTAGAGAACAGTGCACTATTGCAGACTTATATACTGAGGTTCTAATTACATTATTTTAATATAGTCAGTCGTGAATTAAAGTGGGCCGGTCTAAGGCATGAAACTCCAGGGATGAAAATGAGTCCCAATCCGGCCCTGTTATGATAATTGAGCTGCATACGAGTGACAGAAGCATCACGACAAACATGAAATCACTCAGATCTCAATCATGTAACTGATCTATAAGAGCACAAAATCTCACAAATAAAACAATTTCAAAGTATAAGAGAAGGGAAAAGACACAAATAATAATAATAATAATAATAATAATGAAACAATATAAGTGAGTCTGATAGAGACATTGATGGACTTTTTGTCTAGCTGTTTCTAACTAATGCTGTTTCAACTAATACTTTGACTTCTGACCTCTATGATTATTAAGAGAAACAGCTTAATTTGATTTTATTTCAGATGTTTGTGTGACAATGTTGTTTCAGATCCTCCTTTGAGCAGCTGCAGTATCAGTTCAGTCACTGTGACTCTGACTGACGGAGGTTTTTGTACGACTCTTTATCACTGTGTGAACACATAGTCACCCACACAACCACCATAAGAATTTGTTCTGCAATGGTAACTCTGACAGTAATAATGTCCAGCATCTTCAGTCTGGACTCCACTGATGGTCAGAGTGAAATCACTGTTAGATCCACTGCCACTGAATCTAGATGGAGTTCCTGACTGGAGGCGGTTTGCTAAATAAATCAGGAGTTTAGGAGCTTCTCCAGGTTTCTGTAAGTACCAGCTGAAATAGTATGTCCCATAAAGACTGTACACATTTCTGCTGGTTCTACAGTTGATGTTCACAGTTTGTCCTGGTTGAGCTGCTGTCATTGAGGGACTCTGAGTGACGGTGATCTGTCCTCTACACTCTGAAACACACAACAAGAAGAAAATCAACTCAAAACTTTGACAATATACTTGAAGAAATGAATTGATATCAAACTTGTGCTCCACAAACCTTGAGCAAACGCTGTGAGAGTCCAGATGAAGATGATGATGAAGGTCATGTTGATGAAGATTGTTGTGTGTGTCAGTGATGAAGTGTTAAACTCACAGCACTATAAACACTCTCAGAGCACTGAAGCATCTGATCAATATGCAAACACACTCCAGATCATTTACCTGAAGACAGTCACTCATTAACAGACACAAAATAACATTACTGAAGTGAACATCTAAAAATCAGTCTTTTTCATATCATTCAATCTTCTAATAGACAAACTGTTAAAAAAATTTATAATTCAATTCTGAATAGATCAAGACCAACTTCAGTATATTAATCTGAATATCTGCTGTGAGACTCTGAGAATATTTTTACTGTAGTTGGATTGAAAAGTCACTGTTAATCCCCAAATTTACACCAAATCCATGACTTTGACATCTTCACTTTTATGAATCTTTATAAAATAAATGTAAAAATATATGATGATATGCATATGTTTTTGATGGTGGACAACAGCTGTTGGGTAATCTGGTCTTTAATTTTAAAATTAATTTTTATATCATTGTTAATTCTTTCATGCATAGATATTAATATTAATTATATTTATTATCATCTGCTCTGAAATTGAGGAATGTGTTTATATGATGCTGTTAATATCTGCATTATGAGGGATGAAGCGAATAAATCAATAGATTAATAAACTGATCAAGCAGAACATGTTTATGATGATGATGATGATTCAGTTTAGAAAGAAGAATGAGGATAAATTATAAATGCAGAAAATCAAAAAATGTGGTGAAGAATGGAAAAATATCCACTGAAGTGAAGATCAAAAGTGACTGAATTTCTACATAAAGAATATTAGCAGGAGAAAAACATGTCTTCTAAAAAAAATCACAATCAAAAAGGTTAAAAACTGATGAAGCTCAATAAAAGTGATGTTCAATAAGATCATATTCAGTCGTTTCTGCACTGTTGAGTGTGTGTGAAAGTGTGTGAAATTGTGTGAAAGTGTGTGAGCAGCTGCAGTATCAGTTCAGTCACTGTGACTCTGACTGACGGAGGTTTTTGTACGACTCTTTATCACTGTGTGAACACATAACCACTGTGATAACTCTGACAGTAATAATGTCCAGCATCTTCAGTCTGGACTCCACTGATGGTCAGAGTGAAATCAGTTCCTTCATAACTTCCATTCCCACTGAATCGACTGAAACTCTCATCATATCGATCATTTACCAGATAAATAATGAGTTTAGGAGCTTCTCCATGTTTCTGCTGATACCAAGCTAAACTCCAGCTATCTATCCCAGTATCAGTTTTACACTCTATTTTGGCGTTTTGTCCTTCAGAAACAGTCACAGCTTCAGGCTGAGTCACAGTGATTCCTCTGGATGCTGTCGACAACAACATTAATGTGTTTAATCAGATGAAATGAACATTAAAGACTCAAAAATGACGAGCTTTCACGTCTGTTACCTGGAATAAAAGCTGCCAGAATCCAGATGAAGCTGCTGAAGAGATTCATGGTGTTTGTTGGGTTTGTACCGTGGTAAACAGCAGTGTGTTATAAAGTGTTTGAGTCTGAACGCTATAAACACTCGGAGCGCTGAAGCATGAGCCGATGCAAAGTGACTCTCTGAGCAAAAACCCTGCTGGAGTAAAACACACGTGAAAATGAGCACATGCAGATGAAACTGATCAGTTTTGAGGCTTTAAATGTGTTTTAATTCTCATGATCCAACAGACGAGTGTTTTCATAAATCATTTCTTTTTCATTCAGACTCTGGTTCAGACTACAGGTTTCTGATGAATCAAATGACAGAGTTGAATCTCTAAAAGAAACAAGTATTTCACTGTGACCTCCATGAGAGGTCAAAGGTCATTCCAGAGGTCACAGGTCATCAAAACTTATTAAAATGCTTTGAGAAATACATGATCATTTAGAAACTCACAGTTAAGATGTGTGATGATCAGTACAGAGTCTTTCTGATTATATTATTTATTCAGATTTAATAGTTTTCATGCATCAAGAGACATTTAGAGATGATGAGGCTGTTTCTGTGAAAGTCACTTCAGTCCAATAATCATTATTTAATGTTGAGAAGAGCTGCTGTTGAGTCTCATATCAGTGTGTGTGAGTGTCGTTCGTCTCTTTCTCTGCTGGAGTTTGTGTTCATTTGAGTGTGACGGAGGTTTTTGTACGACGCTTTCACTAGAATGAAGCACTGTGGTACACTTTCGGTGGAGGAACTAAACTGACCATCAGTAAGTCTCTAAAATTCTCTAAAAATGTTTATATATAATTGTTTTGTTTTTAGATTATTCAAACAAGCATTTTGCAACAAGGTTTTAAAAATTATAAAATAGTTTGAAAAAAAATTAACTGCAATATTTCATGGTGAATTTAATAGTTTCATAGTTTCTTTAAATTTGTCTGCTGTTTCACAATTACATGTTTATATTCAGTGATATTTCATGATATTTATCTTTTTTCATTGCAAGGCATATTTTATGTTGCTTTTATATATTTATTTCTTTTTACAAGAGTAATTTCAGATATTATAAAAACTAACATTGTTTGTTTTTTAATATATTGATTGCAAATTTTCTGACATTTTCAATTATTTCTCAAAATACATAATTGTGTCCATAATTTTTGGTAAATTTAATAATTCAGAAATTTTGTAATGCATGAAACAAAAGTTTGATGATACGGACAAAATAATTATATTTTGTAGGCGTCATCATCAGACAAGAGAAAGATCTGAAAAATTCATAATTTATCTTACATTTGCTGATAATTATGATTGTGTTAAGTTAATAATGAAATGATCATTTAAATTTGTTTTCTACATATAAATCATCAGTTTGTGGACAATGTTTTTAAAATGAGTTTGAGATTAAACTGACCTTATTCAGAAAAGATGAAATGACTGTAATATTTGCTGTATATCATGTCTGCTTCAGAGAACTGATTTATTATTCATATATCTTATACTTCATATATTTAGTAGCAGTGAATATTTTATTTGAACTGAGAATATGAAATTTAAATGCAGGATCATTACTATGTGGTTTATGAAAGAAAGCAGTGATGAGGAATTTCTGTAAAGATGAAATGATTGTGATTTTTCCTCCATTACTGTGTGTGACATCTGACTAATTGATCATCTAAAGACGTTGGTTGTGTTTGTGTGTGTTTGTGCAGCTGGTCCCGCAGTGAAGCCCTCCGTGTCTCTGCTGCCGCCCTCTTCTCTGCAGATCTCTGGAGACTCAGCCGCACTGCTCTGCCTGCTCAGCTTACTCTCCACAGGGGGGGCGACGGTGAGCTGGACGCTGGACGGTCAGAGGTCACCGAGGGGGTTCAGACCAGCGCAGAGAGCGAGCGGGACGGACGCTACAGCCGCAGCAGCGTCCTGAGCCTCAGCAAAGCACGCTGGGAAGGCGCGGATCGCTTCGTCTGCAGAGTAAGACATGACGGAGCTGATCACGAGGCCTCGTTCCTCAAGAGCTCCCAGTGCTGATGTTTCTCCGGTCCAGACGAGCCGTATCTGAGCGTCCGGCAGGATTCGCAGCAGTCACGTGATTTACAGCTCAATACTGAAGCAGTCTTTCAATGTGCTGCCATTGCTGTTCATTCAATAAAGCTTCTGAACGCGTTACATTTGTGTCGGACTGCATCATTGATCAGTGTGTCGTTCATTCAAAGTCCTGCACTAAAGTTCAGCTGCTTTTGATTGATTGTAATAGTTGAGAACAGCTGCATTTAGCAGGAAATGTCAAATGAAGCTCTTGGGGTTTGAACATGGTCACTGGAGACGGAGCTGC
This sequence comes from Culter alburnus, assembly GCA_028476615.1. NCBI lineage: Eukaryota > Metazoa > Chordata > Actinopteri > Cypriniformes > Xenocyprididae > Culter > Culter alburnus. The sequence goes on along the minus strand of JAOTNS010001548.1, from coordinate 2,125 downwards.
TCTATTCTGAGAGGATCACAATCACTAAACCTGCCAATGCAAATGTGATTTTCACCTCAAACTCACAGTTTCACTCTTTGATTGGTTCAACGCTCTCAACTGGAACACTTTCACTTCTGCTCATGAGAAATGAGTTATGAGTAATACATTTAGAAACAGCTTTAGATGAAGGAGCTGCTTGAAAAACATCTGCATGTTACTGATACACCATGACTTTAGTGTAGTTTAATGTACAAAACAAAACAACATATGACACCATTATTTTATTGATTTCTCTCGATTCTGAGCATATTTGAGTCAAACCCGTCTGTCACAGGACAGATCACAGTCTAATAGAGCTGATTTCAGTCATAAGTCAGTTTTGAGCACATGTGTAGTTCCTGTGTTTGTCCTCTGTGTGTCAGTAGTGTGTGAAAGTGTGTGAAAATGTGTGAGCAGCTGCAGTATCAGTTCAGTCACTGTGACTCTGACTGACGGAGGTTTTTGTACGACTCTTTATCACTGTGTGAACACCATTTACTGTTGATATAGTGTGCACTCTGACAGTAATAATGTCCAGCATCTTCAGTCTGGACTCCACTGATGGTCAGAGTGAAATCACTGTTAGATCCACTGCCACTGAATCTAGATGGAGTTCCTGACTGGAGGCTGCTTGATAAATCAGGAGTTTAGGAGCTTCTCCAGGTTTCTGTAAGTACCAGGCTAAAGCATAACAGCAGGCTGGATCTCTGCTAGTTTTACAGGTCACAGTGACTGATTGTCCAGTTTGAGAGAGCAGCTCTGAGGGAGTTTGAGTCACTGTCACCTGACCAACAGATTCTGACAAGAGAGAAAAATTAGAAATCACAAACACTTTTACAACCATATATCTTCACAACACATAAAAATAACAAGTAAATAATGTCTGTAATCTTTACTGACACAAACCTCGACATAATACTGCCAGCGTCCAGATCAATATGGTGCTGAAAGTCATTTTTGTTGGTTGTAGGTTCAGTTCTAGTGAAAAACAGTTGTTGATCATGTTTGATGTTTGACAGAGTTATAAACACATGCAGAGCACTGAAGCGTGTGTCGCTCATGTAAAACACTCTCTCTATGCAAACGCTTCAGGAGTGACAGGTTTAAGATGGTTTAATGTGGTTTCATTGAGATTTCACAAAACATTTCACATGTTAATATAATCCTTTATTGATGAAGCAACATCAGATGAACAGGAGCGCTGTTTAATCCCAATATCAGACCAACATCATGATTACAAGTGTGATATTGCTTTTATACAACAGTTTAATGAACAAGAATCTATTATTGAGTTTTATAGATTCTACATTTCAAAATGCAAAAAAACGCTTTTCTACATGTTTTTCTGCTCAATAGTTATTTTGAGTGTTTCTGGAGTCACAGGATCATCAAACTCCTCTGAGGACGATGAACATCTGCTCTATTCTGAGAGAAACACAATCACTCCACCTGATGATGAAATATGAGTTTAACTCGCTCAGATTCACTGTTTGACTTCAGTAAATGACACTGTTGAGTTTGACTAACAGAGAGACAAGGTTTGTTCATATTCAATAGTTTACATCTGAAACAAAAATTCAGTTAAAACTGTAAATCAAAATTCTACCGCTCAAAAGGTGGTGTCATAGAGGCCCCTTCAGTTAACATGAGTCACACTTAAAATCAATGCATTTTCATAAAAAATGTCACAGCATTGTGCAGAGCTATAAATTCCAGACCAATAGAGGAAAAAATTTCAGAGGTGAGAAGGTGCTGGTTTGTGTTTTTATGTATAGCTCAATATGTAAAATACATTTTCAGAATCACACATTAATAATAAACTAAATGCTGTGAAATATCTGCTAATGTCTATTGCAGGTACATGTTCATATATGTGAATAAGTAGGTTGCTATTAAGTGAATGAGCCAGTAGAGGGCGATACTGATTATTCCGTAAATATCTGTCACAACTGTCTGTATAATATGTATTCGTTTATCAATTTTCAGGGCTTGTTTTGTTATTCTATGGTTTATCTCAAGATAAACAGAAAACTATTAACAATATTATTCCTTTTCTACCATTCTACGAACACAATATTCTACACCCCCCCTCATTGATACCCAG
>JAOTNS010001547.1:0-19929 GCA_028476615.1 Culter alburnus | reverse complement strand
TATCATGATAAAACACCTACAGCTGTGCTGAACAATCCCATCAGCAACCAGACTCAACATCTGGACATCACTCACCTCTGTCACACATGTTCAGGTACGGCAGCGCTGATGATATTAGCGTTTATTGACTGAGCTGATCTCACTTTGATGTTTTATTCCTCAGTCCACTGTTGTGGTCCTACTGAAGCTGTGATCCGATTGGTCCTCTCTGCTCTGGTGGGCGTGGCTACTGTCATTATTCTGGTTTATGATCAGATCCAGAAGAGCTGAACGAGATCAAGCACATATTCACACATCAGGTACATGATTGATGATTTTTGCATATATTAATATTTGTGAGATTTATTAATTAATGTCTTTATATGTTCATCTTTTTCAGGAAGTATTGAAATCTAAAGCAGAACGCTGAACGTTAAAGATTCTTCAAGTGTGTTTTTGTCATTATAAATAATGATGATTATTTGAGCTTCTCTTTCAGTGTCATTTTAAAACTCTTATGTGTAAGGCTTTGTTTATATTTCTCTCTGATAAAAAAATTAATGAATGAATAGAGACAGTTCTCGCTTACTGCTGTTCATCTGTCATATGTATTTGCTTGTGTTTATCAATAAAGTTTTCTCACTCTGCGCTTCAAGAGTCTCTCCATGTTTTATTGAGCGCCCCCTGGAGGAACACAAGCTATATGTATATTTAAACAATTTCATCAGTGCTCCACATATAAAGCTTTACATTATTAAAACATTATTTAAAACTTTATTTGTAAATATTTACATTATTATTTCAGCTCATTGGTTTTCTTTTTGTTTTTCTATCCACAAATAAATATCTTCCCCCAGTTTCTCCTTTAATCTGAGCAAACACTGATTTGGACACATTATAATATACTTTGAGAACACAGTGAAACACATAAAACTCAACATATCAGGTCTCATCTGAGGATCAACAGCTCCATCTAGTGTCTCACCCTGAATCAGAATGTTATCAGGAGTGATTTGCTCAGTATCTTCTGTCACTGACTCCACTAGTTCTGTCTGATTGGTTTTGCTGTTCAGCTGGAGTGTCGTTTGCTTTCTCACTAAAGAATTTCTTAACAAATGTTTTATAGTTTCTGATAAACTTGTATGTCATAATTATAAAGTTATTTCGCCTTAACTTTGGTAACAGGGTTGATGAATGCAGTCAACACTGCAATGGGTTGAGATTATTTTCCCATCATACTCTAGAAAAGATTTGAGATGATGTTACTTCCTCAGTGGCACCATTTTAATAAACACAATTTTTTTAAAAGGAGGAAAAATTGTGTCGTAACAATGTTGAGTGAAAAATGTACAAGTACAATGGCTAAAAAACAGTTAATTAAAATGAGTAAAATAAATAAATTGAGGTACTGTAAGAACATTAGCAGTGCATCCTATTCTGTCTTCTGTCAGTCTTTGTGCTGCCGCATCCCACGTTTTCATGGAATTATCAGTGTGCCGTCAGTGTGGAAAGAATTTCAAACACAAACAGTCTTGAGGTTCACATGATGATCCACACTGGAGAGAGACCGTTCACATGTGATCAGCATGGAAGAGTTCCACACAACAATGGCACCTTAAAGTCAGTTATGCTTGTTTCGTAAGTTGAATATGGAAGGTGTAGGACATAGTGCAAGTCTTTTGAACTGCGAGAGGCTTCGTAAGTTGAGTTTGATGCCTTTTAGTCTGAGGCTTCGCCTGATGCCTTTTGGTCTGAGGCTGTTTAGTTCGATGCCTAATTGTACGAGACCTGACACCTGACGTTTTTTTCCTGAGACCTGAAGCCTCTCAGTCTGAGGCACGATGCCGTTTTGTCCGACGACTGAAGCCTTTTAGTCTGAGGCATGACGGCTTTTCGTTGTATGACTGAGGTGGAGGAAGTCCTAATATGAACACCGTAATTATGACTAAATATCTTCGTCGATGAACCTTTATCACATGATGAAAACGAGACAAGACGCAATGTAAATGCTGGTCATATGACGATGACTATAATAAATGTATAATGCAATATTGTTGACAAATAAAACAAGACTAAATGCTAAAATGTCTCTTCATTTTCGTTGACCAAAACGACAAGACGAATGTTATAACGCTATTTCATCTCGTTCAGTCACGTTAATGAAAATTGGGTTGATTTCTAAACATTTGTTTGGCTTCAGGCATTATGGTGCTCAGTTGGGCATTTTGACTCTTGATGTTTTAATGCTAGTTTTTTTCTGGTTGCTTTAACTGTTTGTTATGGCAAGCAGCAAGAGAAAATGTGACAAGATGATGAATCTCATTTAGACTGTCAGAGGTGTTATTAAGTTCACATCATTGGTTATGGTAATGTTTCTACAGCATGAGATTCAAAGTGTTTTAAAGAAAATCTGTATTATTTTAAAAACAAACTAAACATCTTAACTACTCCTTCACTTAGACACACTCAAACATCAAGAATAAGAATCAGTTTCATTCATTCATCTTCTCTACACTGTCATACAGAAAACAATCACAGTAAGTAGATCATCTTTAGATCCCACTAAGAACAGGTCTGACGCCACATTCTCACCAAACGTGACACAATAATACCATCAAAGATCTCTTCAATATAAATCTGTCCTAACCAGCCACAACGAGCGACAGGACAAAAAACATAATCTAAATTTGTCACAGTGAATAAAGTTCATCTTCTAGACCAGCAACCATCAACTGTGAGATTCATCAACTCAATGATAGACAATATTTTAAAAGTTTTATTCCTTAATTATACCTCATGATATATAACTGACATTATAATGCGTTATTATGAGTCATTTTATGTATCACTTGTAGTTTGTTTACATTTTTATGAAGGAAAGTAGAAGGTTTTTACAGGTTCAAACTGTTCTTTATCAGGAAGCTGAAGAAGTAGCTGATTTATTTTTAACTTGATCTTCTTTTTTTTTCTTTAAATCAACTAGTTATTCTTCCACTTATAGTGTAGGCTATTTAAAAACACAGATGTAAGATATACTGTCATGTAGGTTTGCAAATGGCCTTCACTTTTATTATTTTGAGATGCTTTATCTTGTTAGTCAATAAAGAGAGAAATGTTTCTTTTACTTTTTGTTTTTGCTTCACAAAAAATTAAACTATTATCTGCTGATTCTTTTTGCATCAAGAATAACTAGTTTCACAATTTGTTGCATCTAAAGCCACAAATGCCCCACTTTTTCTTGTTTTATAGCACTTGTATTTGGCGCGTTTTTGATAATCCACAGTTGATTTCGCCACGCGGCGATGACGTCATCACTAGCGCGCTCCCTTCAGTCAGCGTCGAGTCTTCTGGTAAACAATTCACGCTATTTCGCCTAATTGTAAAATAGTCTTCACGGTTTAAATAACATTTTACGAGGGCACTTAATGGTTTTCATCGCGTTCTGTACTGTTATGTGTCTGATAACTTAAAAACTTGAAGAATTAGTTTTTTTTTTTTTTAAATGTCTTTCTCTACAAGATAGCGAACTAATTACTTTTGGTATAAATGTAGTTAGCCTACTAGGAAATCGACCTGTACTTATGTGGACAAATTACAATGATTCATAAAGGGTGCCATTAGCGTCTGTCTTTTAACACTATTTTTCTGTATCATTTGAGAAATAATAGTAATACTTTTATAAGCTTTCAGCATATATTCTGAGTCAAACAATCTGTTTCTATAGCAAATACTTAATAAAGTGAGATGATCTGCTGTCGTTTAATGAGTACTGATAGTCTATGGATCATCACTATTATCAGAGCAGCAGAAAAGCCTCTTTATTTCATGTCAATAGATCCTGTTTTCACCTCATTCATTATGCTGATGTCTTCAGATCCGTAAATTGCCACATTAAGCTAATTTCATTGGTGTCAACAGATTTAAGCAATCGACATGATCAGCTATTGAGATACAGATTACAGGATAGGTAAGTATAACATCATTTATTTTATTAATCTGTGATAAAATGTGTTTTATAAAAACACAAACAAAACATACTGTACCATTTAAAGGATTAGTCCACTTTTAAATACACTTTTCCTGATAAATTTACTCACCCTCATGTCATCCAAGATGGTGTCTTTCTTTCGTCAGTCGAAAAGAAATTAAGGTTTTTGATGAAAACATTCCAGGATTATTCTCCTTATAGTGGATTTCAATGGCCTCCAACAGATTGAAGGTCCAAATGTCAGTTTCAGTGCAGCTTCAAGGGCTTTAAACGATACCAGATGAATAAGGGTTTTATCTAGAAACGATAGGTCTTTTTTGAAAAAAAATACAACCGTTTATGCTTTATAAACAAAATATCCTTGAACGTACTTTCCGCTTCCGCATTCTTCATAACGCTTACGCTGAATGTTCTACGCCTTCCCTTCTACCGTATTTTTGGGACTATAAGTCGCACCTGAGTATAAGTCGCATCAGTCCAAAAATACGTCATGACGAGGAAAAAACATATATAAGTCGCACCGGACTATAAGTCGCATTTATTTAGAACCAAGAAACAAGAGAAAACATTACCGTCTACAGCCACGAGAGGGCGCTCTATGCTGCTCAGTGCTCCTGTAGTCTACCACTGAAAACAACTGAAAACTGTTAACTGAAATATTAACTTAATTTATTTAAAATCCAAGACCAAGAACAGATTGGTAATCTGGAAAGGCAAGTTATTCAGCTAATGGTACACATAGTACACAGAACAACATATGTATGTTAACATAACACATTAACAGTTAGCTACATAATAGCATAAAAACATACCTGGAAGGCTGAATAGGCTAAAATTAACATAACAAGCCAGCGAGTCCAACAGTTACCGGTAACACTAAGCAAGTTCACAAAGCTCCCGCGATCTTATTCCACTTCACTGAATCCGTTGAATTCTTCATCCTCTGTGTCGCTTCTGAACAACTCCGCCAACTCCGGAGGAAGATGAAGCGCCGTCTCTTCTTCTTCTGCGCGGCTGTCGTCAGACTCCGCATCAGTTCCAGTTATTCCGGCCTTTCTGAATCCCGACAGGATGGTTTCAATTGTCACTGAAGCCCATGCTGTGTCGATCCATCCAAGGACTTGCTGATAAGTTGCATGGCGCATTCTCCCGGTTGCCGTGAAGCTGTGCTCTCCGTCCACCATCCACTCCTCCCACAGGCGACGCAAGACTGCCTTAAAGCTCCGGTTCACCGAGATGTCGAGTGGCTGGAGTATTTTGGTTAAACCTCCAGGGATGATGACAGGTATGGAGTTGCACGCTTTTATTTTATCTTTGAATTGTGGCGTTATGTGCGCTCGCATACTGTCCATCACAAGCAGGGCTTTGCGTGTTTTAAAGAAGCCATCAGGACGCTTAGTGTAGCACTTTGTAAGCCAAAGGTTAATCATTTCTTGATTCATCCACCCTTTCTCATTCACGGCCACGACAACTGTGGGGGAGATTCGTCTTTGGGCATGGTTTTCCGTTTGAAAATGACCATCGGTGGCAATTTCGATCCATCTCCACAACATGCCAGCACCACTGTGAAGTGCGATTTCTCATGACCAGTTGTCACTATATTCACACTTTTCTGCCCTTTCTCTGCGACACTTCGGCCCATGGGGATGTCAAACGTGAGGGGGACCTCGTCCATGTTGATAATATGGTCCGGTGACACGTTGTATTCAGTAACCTGCTTTTTAAACGAACTCACGGAAACTGTCGACCTTAGCTTGGAAGTCTGCTGGCAGTTTCTGACACAATGTTGTCCGTGCTCTGATAGAGAGGCGGTTGCGTTGCATGAAGCGGTAACACCAAGAAGGCCCGCCAGCAAAATCATTTACCGGTATATTCATCTCCTTGGCTACTACCATGGCGTGGAGACGCAACTGCACTGTTGACAAGCCTCTCCCGGCAGCGCGTTGTTCAAGCACCCATCTGTGGACTCGTTCCTCCAGCTCTGGCCATCTTGCTTTCAGCCCGCGGTTAGCTTTTTTGTTTTCTTCATTTGAGTTAGTAACCTCTGTTTTACGCCAGTCCCTCACAAGTTTCTCACTCACTCCAAACTTTCTTTCTGCTGCTCGATTACCGTTTTCGGCTGCATATTTTACTATCTGCAGTTTGTAATCTGCAGAATAGGATTTTCTTTTTGGGGCATTTTATTTGCATTCAGTCTTTCTCAGTTGTCTTTAAGTTAATATTTCAGTTAACAGTTTTCAGTTTTTCAGTGGTAGACTACAGGAGCACTGAGCAGCATAGAGCGCCCTCGCGGCTGGAGACGGTAATGTTTTCTATTGGTTCATTTCTCTTGGTTCATTTCTCTCGGTTCATTTCTCTCAGTTCATGTCAAATAAATTGATAAATAAGTCGCACCTGACTATAAGTCGCAGGACCAGCCAAACTATGAAAAAAAGTGCGACTTATAGTCCGGAAAATACGGTACTTACGGAGCGATCGTGGCGCCAGTTTCGTTTTTTCCGTAAGTTAATAGAGTAGGCGTAGAACATTCAGCGTAAGCATTATGAAGAATGCGGAAGCGGAAAGTACGTTCAAGGCAATATTTTGTTTATAAGGCATAAACGGTTGTATTTTTTTTGAAAATGACCGATCATTTCTCTAGATAAGACCCTTATTACTCATCTGGTATCGTTTAAAGCCCTTTGAAGCTGCACTGAAACTGCAATTTGGACCTTCAATCTGTTGGTAGCCATTGAAATCCACTATAAGGAGAATAATCCTGGAATGTTTTCATCAAAAACCTTAATTTCTTTTCGACTGACGAAAGAAAGACATGAACATCTTGGATTACATGGGTGTGAGTAAATTTATCAGGAAAATTGTATTTAAAAGTGGACTAATACTTTAATGTTAAACTCAATTGGTGGGTTATTTGTTTCTTGCAAATTCGTATTTTTCTATGTTGTTTACTCTTTCTTTTTATTCCTACATTTTTGTCCTATGTGGTGTCTTTTAATTGTGGCATTTCTTCTCTTTTTCATATATTTCTTTGCTTATATGTTAATGAGAGGTAAGATAAAATGTAGGCATAAAGTATTTGGATGAAATTCTTAGAAATAAAAAGAGATAAATTTGAATTAGTAAACTTTGCAATTAATTTATTTAAATGTTATTTTACTAGATATAAATGCTTAAAATGCCTGAATTAATTAACTCGGCAAGTGATTTCTTCTTGATTTTGTCAGATCTGCTCCTCCTCCTTCAGTGAAGCTCCTCCCACTGCAATTCACCAATAATGCTGGAATTCCCATCAGTCTACAAGTGAAGACAAGCATCAACCATCAGGAAGAGCTGAAATCTGCAAAGACAGAGTTTATTGAAGGACAGTGAGAACATGAGAGATCCAGAACACTGCAGAATGAAACACACTGAAGAACAAAGAGGTTGGTGTTAATTCCTGAGTCTTCATTCATGAGGCTGAAGAACAATAAGGTTATAAAGCAAGCCATCAAAATCAGTGTTTTGTAGAGAAAAAAAAAAAACTTGTAAAGAGTCATGAAAAAACAGTTAATAATAATAGAAGATACGTTCTATGTGCAGGATACAAAATAGGGCCTGAAACTCAATTCTTCCATTTTCTTCTTTTGATCAAATGGTCAGTGAAACAAGATTTTATAAACATTCACTTTGATTGTCAACATCAGAAGGCCAAACTACATATGAGCTGAGGTTTTTTATTTTATATTTTTTCACAATTTTTTATCAGTAAATATCAAACATTCCAATATTAGGCTAACAAAACTGAGAATGGCAGATTTAACATTAATTAAGCAAAACCTGGCTCATAGATTAACTTGTATTTCATAAATAATTTCTGTTACAACTTTGGTAACAGGGTTGATGAATGCAGTCAACACTACAATGGATTGAGATTATTTTCCCATCATACTCTAGAAAGAGTTCAAATGATGTCACTTCCTGGGTGTCACCATTTTAAGAAACACTTTTTTAAAAGGAGGAACTTGTGTAGTAACTGTTGAGTAAAATCTACAATGACTAATTTTGTAATTAAAATTAGTTAATAATTACAATGTCTTTAGTAAAATCAATTAAATCCATCTGAGAGAGGGTCAGAACTGTAACACAATGTCCCATTCTTTAAGTTCTTGATTGGGTTCTGGAGGTGATATGGCAAGATATGGGTAACTTATAACAAGTGTTCAGGTTGGCAGTATGGAGCTTATCCTCACCATATATCTCAGGAAGTACTTGCGCTTTCTCCTGGAAGCACTGACTGTTGAATGTGACTCACTCAACAGCTAAGCTTCTTTGCTGTAAGCTTCTTCTCTGGCACCTCAGGTTCAGTAATATGAGTGAGCCATAAGGGTTTCTCCTCCTCTCCCTCAAGGGGAGTAGTAATTGATTTCTAGGGGAGGTTGACCTGAGACCTCGCACCGGGGCCACTAAGCTCTTGGTCATTACGTGCGATGTATGGCTACACTATGACACAGTGCGAGTTCCACTTGGAAAGGGAATGTCTGAGATTACAGCTGTAAACATGGTTTCCTGAGAAGGGGAACGAGGCACTGTGTCTGTTTTGCCATACTTCCGGCACGCCTACTCGTCTTCCATCAGACAATATGAAGCTGATGACGTGTTCTATAGGCACCTATGAAATCACCTGACTGCAGTAGCCAATCAAGATTAGCGTTGAGCACACATTCTCACACATCAGTGTCTCGTTCCCCTTCTCAGGGAACCATGGTTACAGTTTAACCTGAGACGTTTCATGTAGGTGGTCTACTTTCATTTCACTTTTCTCTCTGATTTTTTTTTTTTATGATTATATTTATATAAATGTATCTTTTTTATTGTCAATTCAGACCTGGTGGAGGAGAATGAGGAGAGTGAAGAGGGGAGGAACATCATCATGTCAAAACTGGAGACAAAACTTGCTCACAAACTGAAAGTATTTCTGTACTGAATAGAATAGACAAACGTTTCACCTGCCGTCAGTGTGGAAAGAGATTGAAATGCAAAGAGAATCTCAAGATGCACATGAGGATCCACACTGGAGAGAAACCGTTCACATGTGATCAGTGTGGAAAGAGTTTCACTCATAAAGCAACCCTTAAGGAACACATGAACATCCACATTGGAGAGAAACCGCACGAATGTGATCAATGTGGCAAAACATTTTTGTGGACTACAGGCCTGAAGAACCACCTGAAAGTTCATTCAAAGGAGAAACCACATGTATGTTCTTTGTGTGGAAAGAGTTTTAAACTGAAGAAAAAATTAAAAGATCATCAGAAAATACATACTGGTGAAAAAGCTCACATGTGCTTTGAGTGTGGGAAGACTTTTAGTAGAGCGGAACATTTGAAAGTTCATGAGAGAATTCACACTGGAGACAAACCTTACAAGTGTTCACACTGTGACAAGAGATTCACTCATTTAGCATCCCTGAAGATACACGAGAGGATCCACACTGGAGAGAAACCTTACGAGTGTTCACACTGTGACAAGAGATTCAGTCGGTTAGGACATCTGACAACACATGAGAGGATCCACACTGGAGAGAAACCTTACATGTGTTCACACTGCAACAAGATATTCAGTGATTCACGACATCTAAAAACACATGAGATGATCCACACTGGAGAGAAACCTTACAAGTGTTCACACTGCGACAAGAGACTCAGTCGGTTAGAACATCTGAAAACACATGAGAGGATCCACACTGGAGAGAAACCGTATCACTGCACTGCATGTGGGAAGAGTTTCAGTCAATCATCTTCTCTACGCAGACATGCAAAAAACAATCACTGTATGTAGATCATCTTCAGATCCAGCACTTTAAGATCTGATGCCGCGTCCTCACCAAACATGAAACAGTTATGTGTCAAGTAATAAAATCTGTCCTAACCAGGCACAGCAATCAACATGGCAAAGAAACATCATCCAATAATGTCACAGTGAATAAAGTTCTGCATATGTATCACTTATAGTTTAAAACTTTATGAAGAAAAGTTTTTTTTTTCTCCATGTACAAACTGTTCTTTCTGTAATACTTTTAAGAGAGACAGATTATTCTTAACTTGTTCTCTATTTTGTTTTTAAAACAACTTTTTAACTTTCCTCTTATAATGTATTTTGAAAACACATGCAAAATAAACTTCATGTAGCTTTGCAATTGGTCTTCTTCACTTTTATTCTCTTTAGATGCTTTGCTATCTTCAGGGCTGGTGCTACTTATAGGCAGAGTAGATAATCGCCTCTGGCTTTGAGGAGCCATAAACATCCCCCATTCACTAGTCCACCTTTCAAGACAGACAGCAAAATACTAGGCCCTTTGACCATTGGATATAGTTGAAATGTCCCTCACTTAAAACTAATGTTACTATTTCATAGTCTGAATGTATGAAAAGATAGGGTACGAAAATGCAAAACTGCATCTTTTCTGCCGCTGACTGACTTCAAGTCATTGAATTATGCTGGTGCTGAAGTGAACGCATACTTCGAAGGCTGCTAAGCGAAAGGCTAAACTGGCACGTAAAGAAGTGCAGCTCATAATGAAGGTGTGTGAGTCATCATCATGTATTTTGCAGTGATTGTAATTTATTCTAATAATAAACTTTTTTTATATTGATTGGCTTCAGGATACATAATTTGCTGGTTTTGCGAGGTGCTAATCAGATTCAATGAACTATGCTAAGCTATGCTAAAAGTGGTAAAATGTGGAGTGTTCCTTTAAATAACTACATTTGTCATGCTGAAAAAACGTAATATTCTAAATAATTAAAACTTAAATAATTCAGTGGAAATTAGTGCCTCAAGAATTTAAGCTGAGTGAACAAAAACATTTTTATTGGAAATGTTTGTGCTGAAAACTTAAAGTAAGTTCACCGTACTTTCATAAAGTTAATCCAACTAAACTTTAGACTTCCAAACAACATTAAATTTGGTGAGTTGAACATACATTATATTCTATGCAAAGACAACCTAACTGAGTAAGTGCAAAAAAAAGATGAAACTCAAAGTTGAGTGAATGCATTTTTAGAATTTTAGTCTTTGCATTGTGTATATTAAACCTTGACAAAAAAAAATCGCGACATTCAAATCTGCGTTCACGCTGCCGCTGATCTACAAAGAGTTGTCATGTTTAGATGTAAACAGCTTCACAAATAATCTTTCAAACACACAGTATCATTCATTCTGTTACAAATATTTTATCACAGAAGTATACCAAAGTTTATTATCCAGATATAAACACTGATGTCTGCGTTACCGATCAAAATAGAATAAATCCATTTTGAAGGTAACTGTGCTTCAAATAACGACTGTATCGTTTGCATTGTTACGCACTAGGTTAAAATGATTCAGTGATTCATTTTTTTTTTTTTTTTCAGAAAAAAGTGCAGTCTTTATGAATCCAGCTTACAAAAATATTCTGTTTCACCTGTCTGGATCTTACATGTGTGTTCAAGCATCTTATTTGTGTTGAATTTGTGGTAACACTTTACAATATGGTTTCATTTGTTAACATGTTAATGTATAAAAGGTGCATATGTAATAATTTTGTCCCTAGAGGTCGCTAGAGGCCTATTCAAAACAAAGGCGTAGCTTGATGACGGCAAGTTTGAGTGTGGAATCTTGGGACATGTGGTCCCCACAACAGACAGTGCAATAGGACTTGGGAAGAAATCATGTTCATGGATGCGATTATTAACGTTACTGTAGTATGAAGCAGAGCAGAGCGAGTGTTGTGGAGCTGAACGAGGAGCTGGAGCGATTGATCAACACACGCCACGAGCAGCGGGACTTTATTATGACACAATCGCCGGCGCCGCTTCGCTTTACATATGTTCATATGTATTGACAGCACAATTTTTATTGTGTTATGATGTAAAATTATGATAACTACACTGTAGCTGCTACAGTAACTAACAAAATCTATCCAATACTGGATTTCGTAAGTGTCATAAAAAGACAATTTTCACATGCCACCATTACATATTGCGTCATGCTATATTGCAATACAATACAGCAATATAGTTTGACAGTAAATTATCAATTAATTGATTACTGTTTAGTCAGAGATATGAAAACGATTACACTTGTTAAACAAATATATACACTCGTGTACATTCAAACACAATAATTGGGAATACATAGCAAACGCAAGTTCACGATTTGCGCGAGTAGATTCATACAAAGTCAATGCAAAGACGCGATCAGACTATGGATCAGACGCGATGCCCCGCGTTTGGCGTGTATGCCTCATAATACTAATCGTGTTGATCGTTATAATGGCATACGTTTTCTGTAAAGATACGAATCAAAACAAACTCACCTGTCGAGTAAAACCAAGCGAGATCGGCATCTTTCTAGGTGAAGTTTGTCGAAGCTCTCTCCATCTAGAAAATGCAACACCGATATTGATCCTCGCTCTTTCTCTCTTGTCCCAAATTCTTGGGTCGTTTGGTTGGCCCGTACGCTTACGTTTACGGGAGCTGTCCTTGTCGACAGAACCAGCGGCAGATGGTAAACAGTAATTATGTTCCATAAATAAGTAACACAATCCACCATAAACATGCAAGAAGTAAATAAGAACTGCTTGAAGCAAGCTAGTGGTTTGCTGGACGCTAGACACTACTTCCGCATTTGTCCACGGCACTGTTGTCATGTGGTTTCTACGTCAGTAAAGGCGGCGGTAACAAAGGGTAACTGACGTCATTGACAGGCGACTGCACTGCCCCGTGTCTCTGTTAGAATGGGAATTTTCTCATGATTACAAGTAGTTGAAAACATTAGAGATATTGTTAGTAATCAGCTGGACAAAATATATAACACTAGCCTAGTGGTTTTTGGATATTTTACTGCGAATACCTTACAATTGTACCTTTAACTAACATGACTAACCATGAGCAATACATTTGTTAACCTAATTAATAAAAATACAGCTGTTCATAGTTTATTCGTTTTATTTCACAGTGCATTAACTAATGTTAACTAATACAACTCTTGAGAATGTTAGAAAAAAAAAAGATGTTACCTTTGTTAAGGTCCATCTGGTGCAATTATTTTATTTTATAGAAGAGTTTTAGGTCATTTAACTCATCTCATGCTACCTCATACCTCTAAACAACAGTTATGATCAGAGGATAAAGAAAGGACAAGATATGACATGGTTAATTTGTACATCAATGTAATGTTCAATCAATATTCAACACTTAGGGCACCTTTTTCCAAGTCTTCATTGTATTTTTTTTTTTTTAAATATTGCAATTAATATCGTATTGTGGACTTTATACCAAGGTATTATTGTACCGTGAGATTTTGATATTACTACATCCCTTTTTCTACAGTATATTACTGTTTTAATGGAATATATATTACTGTTTTTTTTTTTTTACAGCAAGGTTTACAGTGTGTGATTGTAATTTATTATGTAGTTTATAGAGGAATATCAAGATCACAATCTTTTAATGATTAATCATGCATACATAAATGTCTATATAGCCGATGTATTTTTTTTGTAGGTTATGTCAAATTTGTACTAGACCTCAAAAGTAACCAAAGCGATTAACAATTTCCACTTTACCCTAGTAATTTGCTGATTAACATCAAGACTTCCAAAGATAAAAAATTATAGGTTAAGCTAAGCTTATCATTTCCCTTTTTCTTTTCTGTTCTGCACCCAGAACACTTCCTCTATCAATTTGTTCATAGACTTAAGTTGGAGGGTGGTGGTTGATATGTACGTGACATTTTTTTTTAACTCAGTTAAAAATGCTAAACAAAAGTTTATTAAAGGAGATTTTCAAATAATGATTTGACTCAATGGCGCCCACCTCTCATGTGGCGCCCCTATGCACTGCATATATGCTGCATAGCCTGTTTTTGCGCCCCGATTGTGGATAGAAAAACGAAAAAGAAAACTAATGTGCTTATATTAATGTAAAATTTACAAATAATGTTTAAATAATGTTTTAATAATGTAAATTATGCTTATATGTGGTTCTACTGAACTTTATTAAATACACATAGTTTGTATTCTCCAGGAATCGCTCGACATAATAAAATAATAAAACATGGAGCGACTTGAACCTCAGAGTGAAAAAACTTTATGATAAAAGCAAGCAAATACATATGACAACAGCATGTAGATCGTGCCAGAACTTAGTCAGATGGATCCACATCAGAATATCAGATTCAGCCGAACGCCGAATCTTGCCAGACGATATAAGTCTAGCCAGAGGAAGAGCAGAAGCAGGAGATGAAGTGATGATAATAGAGCAGAGCATGTTGAATAATCTCAGTTGCGTATGTTTCAATGTCAGAGTCCATCTAGATGTTTCACTACTCAATGATCTGACTTCATTGCCAGTGCAATTCCAACAAGTGTTATTAAACCAAGAGAAAAACAATGGAAAATGACTGCTTCACAACATCATCCTGTGACGATAAAGGCTTGAAATGGAGACTTTCTCTGATCTCTTACTCAAACATCCCTTCAACCACACATCATGAGATTGAGCAAGAGCAAGAAACAAGTGAAAAAAAGAATATAAAACATAAAAATTAAAATGACAAAAATGAATAATATAATAAAATCATTAAATGATAAATCTTGTAAATCAAATAATAATTTGAATAAATGATAATCAAATGACTACATAACTGACTAATTATAAATGATTATCAAAAAAGAAAATAAAACAACACTAAAGTATGGTTGCTTACTTAAAATAAAAAATGTTATGTTATTAGCCTTCGATAAAGCCTTATTAGAATAAGAGAGAGCAGAAGCTCAAATAATCATCAGTATTATTATGACCAAAACACACTTGAAGAAGTTCAGCGTTCTGCTTTAGATTTCAATACTTCCTGAAAAGATAAGCATTAAAACCATAGATTAATACATCTCACAAATATTAATATATGCAAAACATCTCAATCATGTACCTGATGTGTGAATCTCTGCTTGATCCGTTCAGTCTTCTGGATCTGATTTCATAAACCACAAGAATGACAGTAGCCACGCCCACCAGAGCAGAGAGGACCAATCGGATCACGGCTTCAGTGGACCACACAGTGGACTGAGGAATAAAAACATCAAAACTGAGATCAGCTCAGTCATAAACACTAATATCAGCGTGACATCAACTAATATCAGCACTGGCGTACCTGAACTGTGACAGAGGTGAGTGATGTCCAGATGTTGAGTCTGGTGGCTGAGGGATTGTTCAGCACAGCTGTAGGTGTTTTTATCCTGTATTTCCACTCCAGAGGTAGAGAGAGAGACTGATGCTGAGATCACACACTGATGCTGGACAATAAACTGTTTCCTTTGAACCAGGAGAGAGTCACATGACCCATCACAGCTGAACACACCAATGAACATGATGATGATGATGATGAAGAACATTGTGAAGAGTTATGCTGTGACAGGAACAGGCAGACGGCGAGCTGGAACATCAAGAATAAAGAGAAATGGAGATATAAAATATTAGTGAAGTTAAGTATGCAAAGTCAATAACTGATAAGGAGAGTAAATATTGAACTGAAGTGTTTTGTGTGTTTTTGCACAAGATGACAAGGAGTGATCGTAGTTTAACTAGTATTGTGAGGTTATCATGCTGGAGAGTAGAGATCATGATGAGACACAAACACTGATGTTCTGCTGCATGTTGCTTTATTTAAAGACAGTAACTGTGTAGTTGCTCATGCAGTGAGTTATTGCTAAGTATTTTAGCACATGCATGTGTGTTATTGTGTGGATAATGATGAACTGCAAAGATCTGAGTTAAAGTCATGTTTTTGATTATTTTACTATCACACATTTAGTGTTTGCAGTTTAGTTTTATATTTAAAATATTCTTTTCAGTGGACTCAAATTTAATAATTTCACAGCGCTAACCATATAAATATTGGTTTTTAAACTCGAACAGTTTGAAGCAATCGGTTTCCAGATGAAATGAGTTTTATTCCATTATTATTATGGTAACATACTGTAAAAAAGGAGAGCTGTACATAACAGCACATTACTGGCAGCAGGGGTTGTTATTTCACAGCACAATGTTTTTACAGTGGTAGTTATGATGACAAAAGGTAGGAAACGGAACAAAGGGAAAAACAGGAACCAATACATACTAACAAAGTCATGAAAGTGAAACTAAGACGACACAGACAAAGTGTGACAAGATCTTCCCAGCTAACAAGTGAGCGTTAATGACTTTAGCTAATGTTCTGTCAAAGTATAACAAACAATCTCTTCACCCTTACGTTAATTGAACATTTGTTTAATTATTATGGTCATTAATAATGTTTTCTCAAAAGGTTAGCACAAAAACGTTATTATAACATTGTTTGTAGGTTTTTTAAAATGTTCTCATAATGTTGGCAGAAAAACATTCTGTGGTAACACTTTACAATAAGGTTAATTTGTTAACAGTAGTTATGTATTAGCTAACATGAAACTAACCATGAGCAATACATTTGTTACTGTATTGTTAATCTTATTAACCTTAGTTAATAAAATAGCATTCAGTTTTTTTTCATGTTAGTTCACAGTGCATAACTAATTTAACAAATACCAACTCTTGATTGTATAATGTATTTAGTAAGAACTTACATTAACATTAACAAAGATTGATAAATGCTGTAGTAGTGCAGTTCATTATTAGTTCATGTTAACTAATGTACTTAAGGTAAATATGTAAGATATTCGCAGTAAAATATCCGAAAACCACTAGGCTAGTGTTATATATTTGTCCAGCTGATTACTAACAATATCTCTAATGTTTTCAACTACTTGTAAATCAGGATATATTCCCATTCTAAACAGTGACACGGGGCAGTGCAGTCGCCTGTCAATGACGTCAGTTACCTTGTTACCGCCTTTACTGACGTAGAAACCACATGACAACAGTGCCGTGGACAATGCGGAAGTAGGTGTAGCGTCCAGCAAACCACTAGCTTGCTTCAAGCAGTTTTATTTACTTCTTGCATGTTTTATGGTGGTTGGATTGTGTTACTTATTTAGGAACATAATTACTTTTACCATCTGCCGCTGGTTCTGTCGACAAGGACAGCTCCCGTAAACGTAAGCGTAGGCCAACCAAACGACCCAAGAGAGTTGGGACAAGAGGAGAGAAAGAGCGAGGATCAATATCGGTGTTGCATTTTCTAGATGGAGAGAGCTTCGCGACAAATTCACCTAGAAAGAGATGCCGATCTCGCTTGTGTTTACTCGACAGGTGAGCTGTTTTGATTCGTATCTTTGCAGAAAAACGTATATGCCCTTATAACAATCAACACGATTAGTATCATGGGGCATACACGCCAAACGCGGGGCATCGCATCTCTAGACCCGCGCGAGGACGCGTCTGATCCATAGTCTGATCGCGTCTTTGCATTGACTTGTATGTAATCTATGCTATGTATGCCCAATTATTGTGTTTGAATGTACACGAGTGTATATATTTGTTGAACAAGTGGTAATCGTTTTCATATATCTGACTAAACAGTAATCAATTAATTTGATAATTTACTGTCAAACTATATTTGCTGTATTGTATTGCAATATAGCATGACGCAATATGTAATGGTGGGCATGTGAAAATTGTCTTTTCAGACACTTATGAAATCCAGTATTGGATAGATTTTGGTTACTGTAGCAGCTACAGTGTAGTTATATAATTTACATCATAACCTCACAATAAAAATTGTGCTGTCAATACATATGACACATATGGTAAAGCGGCAGCGCGCCGGGTGATTGTGTCATAATAAAAGTCCGCTGCTCGTGAGGCGTTGTTGATCAATCGCTCCAGCTCCTCGTTCAGCTCCTCAACACTCGCTCTGCTCTGCTTCATATACAGTAACGTTAATAATAGCATCCATGAACATGAGTTCTTCCCAAGTCCTATTGCACTGTCTGTTGAGGTGGAGACCACATGTCCAAGATTCCACACTCAAACTTGCATCTCAAGCTATGCCTTTGTTTTGAATAGGCCTCTAGCGACCTCTAGCGGACAAAATTATCACATACTGCACCTTTAACTAATGTTAACTAATGAACCTTATTGTAAAGTGTTACCCAACATTCTTTGAATGTCCTTTAAATATTAAGGATCCCTTACACAACAAAATCCCTGTTTCATCTATAATCTGATTTATAATCTAATTCACTTTATAATCTGAAACTTTTTTTAAATCGCACACAGACATCAAGAATCATCTTACGAAACTCAACAATGGGACAATCAAAGTGCTTTATGTTGCAGTGCATGATAGGAGACACCAATCAAAATCCATGGCTCCCATCATGCATTGGAGCATGAATAAATTATGCAGCTGAATTGTCCTGTAATTTTCATTGATTGTTCCTGTTTGCTTTTATTTTGTTTTGTTGCGTGATGTTCAGAGTTGTCAGTATTTATTTATTGTCACCGTTCTTGAGAATCATATTCTGATTCTTGATGTTTGTGTGTGTCTAAACACAGAAGCTTCTGTGCACAAAGTTTTTTTTTTTTTAAATTGTTCATATTGTTTTTGTTCAAGCTGTAAGATCACAGGGCTACAATCACAAACTAAAGTTACACATCAAGCATGTACTAAAATATTTAGACTCTGAATGACATCAGTGAATCACGTCATTACAGGATGATGATGTCAACATCAAAACTTATTGTGACCAGGTCATATTTTCTCTTGCCACAACAAATGTGCTTTACAAAACAAAGTTGGAGCAGTCAGAGAAAAATGATTATTATAAAAAATTAAAGGGTCAAGAGTCCAACTAAAGCAAACACTGACCTCCATCACGGCGACTTGAAACAAAACATTCCATGAAACATTAATTAGTATCTTTTTTCTCTTTCCTTCAATGATTAGCATCAGGTGTCACTACTAATGGTAAATCATCACGTAATTAATCACTAATTATCTAATTAACATTAACACTGCTTCAGTGTTACTTTTAACACATTTGAAGTTTGGACACATATGTACACTGAGGGGTGTTAACGTTAAACGTTTTTATGTTTAACGTTCTAAAACTAAAACTGAACATTTGGAAAACGTTCTTAGAACAAAATATTGTAAGTTGGGTAGCTGTAATAAAACACGTCAAACATATTTAAATGATATTTATATTTATATCATGATATTAACTCACCGTAGACAGAGACGAATAAAAGAAGGCCTGCTGAAAATGTCGGTCCATAGGTCATAAAGTCCATCATGTTCAGTTGTGGTGTTTGTGATGGTCAGAGATCCAGTTTGATTGTCCAGCTCAGTCTGTCTCTGAATCTCCATCAAGAACATCATCATATACAGTGATTCTGCTGGCCCGTTTATTGATTTCAGCTATTAAGTGTTTTTTTAAACTTCCACTGAATTCGATCATCCTTCATTTCAGTACGACCAGAGTCTAGAGTGACTGAATCTCCCCCGTCACTGACACTGAATCTTCAACACAGAGAACAAACAGAAACAAGGTTTATCACAGATAATTATGTTTTTATTAATGAAATAGTTTAACATTTAAATTTTAAACAAACAATATTTAAAAACAGCAAAAGAGAAACAAAATGGTGAATGAATTCATTTAATTTTGCCAATAACAAACGCTGTAAACATTTTCGAACTCACCAATGACAGTAAGATAGAATTCAACTATCTTATAATTGATCTTTAGTTTATACTCTCCAGCATGTTCAGTTGTGATGTTTGTGATGGTCAGAGATCCAGTTTGATTGTCCAGCTTCAGTCTGTCTCTGAATCTCCCATCAGATTCATCATATACAGTGAATCTATCGACCCGTTTATTGATTTCAGCTATTAAAGTGTTTTCAAACCTCCACTGAATCACATCATCATCTTCTTTTCAGTAAGATCAGAGTTAGAGTGACTGAACTCCCTCCTTCACTGATATTTTAACTGTATAATCACAAACACCACACACTGGATGT
>JAOTNS010001546.1:0-90974 GCA_028476615.1 Culter alburnus | reverse complement strand
CCACATCGGGATGATGTCTCAACTATCATAAATGGCAAGTCTGGAGAGATTCGTCGCAAGGGACAAATTTATAGAAAAAGAGCACTCACAGACACCTTGGCAAAACTCCATCAACACTTCCTTGTTGAACATCCTGAGCAAACAGTGTCCAAAGCTCAGTTCTTTAGATTGAGGCCATTTTGGATTATTAGGCCTAAAGTTAAAGACAGAGAGACGTGTGCATGTAAAATGCACGAGAACATTGGCTTTAAATTAAAAAGAATGCAACAACTGGGTATCATTGAAACATCAAGCCCAGAGGATCTTGTGCAGTCCAGTGTGTGTGACACTGGCAACATGTCCTGCATGTACGGCAGATGTCAAAAATGCACTGAAAAGACCTTTCCTACATCCTTAGATCCTCTCACTCAGGGGAACACTGTCATCTGGCAAGAGTGGGTCACAAGGTCTGTCACTGTAACAAAGACCCTCAAGGATGGATCTACAGAGGAAAGCGTACCTCATCCATTGAGCGATTGCTGGCCCTAACAACAGAACACCTTCCAGGTTTTGCCATTCACATGTTTAATGTCAAGAACTAATATTTGTCATTGAAAGCAATGAAAGATACCCTGACAGATGATGCTGTTGCTATGCATGTGGATTACAGCGAAAATTACAGCTGCAAATATGCCAAAGAAATCAAGGACACCCATTTTGGAACTGGGAATGATCAGGTAACCCTCCACACCGGGGTACTCTATCTCAGTAGGGGCAGAGTGGAAGCCTTTGCATCCCTCTCATCTCTACAGCACGATGCAGTGGCAACTGGGCTCATCTGACCCAGTGCTGAGATACATACGAGGAAAGTATCCTGAAGTCCACAACCTACATTTCATTTCAGATGGCCCAACTTCCCAGTATAGAAACAAAACATCTTTCTATCTAGCCTCCACTGTGCCCTTTATGCATGGATTTGAATGGGTGACCTGGAACTATACCGGGCATCACATGGCAAAGGTGCACCAGATGGAGTTGGTGGGGCCTTGAAGAATCTTGCGGACAGATTGTTTCTTATGGGACCAGTATTCCTGATGCAGACTCTCTGTATGAGCAGCTGAAGAACAATTCATCAGTGACTCGGTACAAAGTATCAGAGGAGAAAATAAAGGCCAGCTGCGAATGGTCACCTCAACCTGAAAGCAGTTCCTGGGACACTGAAAATACACCAAGTGAGTCAACATTTATGTAATTATATGATTAAATATGAAGAAATAGTTAAATAAGTAAATGTAGTTAAGTAGTATGTAGTTACAGAAGTTAAAAAAATAAGTTAAATTCTCCATGTAATTAACATGGAAAGCAGACCCACACCAGTATCTGAAATAATCTCATAAAATAATGTCTGTAACTGAGTCAAGTGTCTTCTGAATTCCACCCTAACAGCTGACATCACAAAACCAGGAGTCATAAACACGGGAGGTGTCATGCTTTTGTGGAAAAAATTGCCAGTGCTTTTCTACAAATGCCACATGTTCTTGAGGAAGAGATGAGGACCCTGACAGAACAGAGGCCACCATAGAGGTTGGACAGTGGGTCCTGGGAATACGATGGTGACTTGTTCCCTGGTACAGTCACACAGGTGAATTTAATTTCAAGATTTCTGTTAATGTGTGAATATTTCTCAGTTAACATTACATTATAGTATATGCTGTCCAGCCAAAATGTGTAGAGTCATACAAATGTTTCTTAAAACAGATTGCGAAGGGCAGTATGAAGTCGACACCATGAATTGTGCAGGGGAGAAGCTTCTATGTACCAAGCATCAGATTTCCAGGAGAAAGGGTCTGGTACTATCGTCAGGACATACGGGACATAATCCCAGAACCACTTCCTGTCACCTCCTCTGCTAGACATTTCTGCATTTTACTGACATATGGGCAAAACACAAGAAATGCTCATGAATGAGTTACAGTTGAGGGAAAACGTGATTGGTACAAAGCAGTCGTTCCAGTTGTTTGTTTAGTGTTTGACCAACTCATAAATCGAGTTGCTGCTATTCAGGTTCTTCACATTAAATTATTCTCAGAAAAAGGTTGTGTGGTTCAATGTCAGGACCAAAGTGTTTAGCTAAACTAAAATCTTTTTACAAGAGCACATGATGCTGTTACATTTAAATGTTTCTCAGGACCACATGATGATATGTACATTGAAAAAGTTCTCATCACATGGTTGTATGTTTAACTAGAATGATAAAATGTATACTAATGGTTGTATAATTGTTAGTACTACAGTGTAGGCTACATGACATGATGCTTAAGAAGATTGTAACTTGTTAACACAAGGCATGGTACTGTGATGATTACGATAAATGAGAAAATGAAACACTGTTTATGAAATAAATGTTCTTTTAAAAATTGTATGCGTTTTAAATATGTAAAATAGGGTTAGGCATCAAACCCCTTTGTCAACAGTGAATGTGTGAGCTAAATCTCATTTCCGAAACATTGATCCTCATTACCGAAATGACATTTTCATTACCGCAACATGTATATTTTTTTTTTACAAATTAAGCAATAATTAGATAATCATATTTTGTTTTAAATGTATATACATATTATACAACACTACTTATTTAAGGTCTGCTACATGACAAATGTGTATGGTATCTTTTAGTAAAACAATTAAATAAAAGAAATTGTAAATCATCACGTATGTTTCGGTAATGAGAGAAAATAAGGAAATTACAAAAAATAATAAATATGAAAAAGTAATCTCTCCAGAGTTTTACATAGCTTTGAGCAGGAGTAATAAGGGTCTACTTTAACATTAGCCAAAAATACAAATTTTTAACCATATATTTAATGTAATGTCATGTTGCGGTAATGATACTTTTTTATGGACTTCATCTAAAAAATTTAAAAAATTATATAGGAAATATTTTTTTAAATTTTCTAAAAATAATGGTTATAGTAAGTTCAGACCTCAATCTTATATGTGCAAAAAGAATTGGCTTCAAGGGCATTTTAAAAAATCTGATGCTAGACATAGACACCTTCTATATCTGGATTTCATGAGAATCACCCAACTGATGCTAATTCAGATTTTATTCTGTTTCTCTATTAAAATAATGACAGATGTCTAGAAAAGTAGTAAAGAACTGTAAGAAAACAGTTAAAAGCACAAAGACAAAAATAATTGTTCATTGAGGTCCACAAATCCCCTCAGTCTATTGACAGCAATGAAATGAACTTAAGTGTCAATTTACAGCAGATCTGAAGACATCAGCATAATAAATGAGGTGAAAACAGGAACTATTGACATGAAATAAAGAGTGTTTTCAGCAGTTTCTCTGTTAATATTGATGATCCTCAGACTATCAACACTCATTCAACAACACATTCAGATCATCTCACTTTATTCTGAGTGTTTGCTGATAGAAACTGATTATTGGAGTCAGGATATATGAGAAAATCCTATAATCTGCTTTAATGAAAGACACTACTGTTATTTCTCACAATATGACACCAATAATACAAAAACAAACACTAATGGCACTCATCTTCATCAACCACTTCTGCTAAACATTTTACCAAATAAAAACTAAACATTTAACAAATATTTTCTATCAGGTTGAACTGATTATTAGTCACTCAAACCTCTCAGCGTCGATCGTGCATATCCGCCATGTTTTGTAGTTTTTTAACACTTTTTACTCATGTTTGTAGTTCTGAACTCAATCCTCGTCCAACGCGCAATGGGTTGTGGGCAATATTAGCCTCTATAGTGTGCACGGATCCACACTTAGAAAATCTACCGGAAATAGTAGACCATCCGGGGACTTTTGGCATACTCTTTTCAACATACTATGCTTTGGGACACACTTATTTTCATCTCACATACTATTTAGGATGGATAGTACGGACATTGGGACGCAGGGTAAGGCTCTAGGCAGGTGGGGTTTTTTTCAGGGTTGGAGTTAAACTCTGCAGGACAGCGGCTCTCTAGGACCGAACTTGCCTACCCCTGAGTTAGACAGAAGAAACACTGTTGCTCAGCACAAAGATGAACTACTTATCGTCATTTCAGACTGTGGTGATGTGGTTTCTCCACTGCATGGATCTTCATGTGTATCTTCAGGTGATTTTTAATAGTGAAACTCTTTCCACACTGATCACACGTGTGCAGCTTCTCTCTGCTGTGGATCCTCTCATGTGTTTTCAGAGATGATGACTGACTGAATCTCTTGTCACAGTGTGAACACTTGTAAGGTTTTTCTCCAGTGTGGATCCTCTCATGTGTTTTCAGATGTTCTGACTGACTGAATCTCTTGTCACAGTGTGAACACTTGTAAGGTTTTTCTCCAGTGTGGATCCTCTCATGTGTTTTCAGAGATGACGACTTATTGAATCTCTTGTCACAGTGTGAACACTTGAAAGGTTTTTCTCCAGTGTGAATTCTCTGGTGCAGTTTTAGATCACCGGCTGCAGTAAAAGTCTTCTCACACTCAAAGCACATGTACTCTCTCACACCAGTGTGTATTTTCTCATGTTCTTGTAAATATGACAGCCGTGAAAAACTCTTTCCACACACAGAACATGAATGTGGCTTCTCCTTTGTATGAACTGTCAGGTGTCTCTTTAAGGTTGATTCCCCACGAAATGTTTTGTCACATTGATCACATGTGAACGGTCTCACTCCGGTGTGGATCCTCATGTGTTCTTTAAGGCTTGATGATCGCGTGAAACTCTTCCCACACTGATTACATGTGAATGGTCTCTCTCCAGTGTGAACTCTCATGTGTTCTTTAAGGTTTGATGATTGACTGAAACTCTCCCCACACTGATCACATGTGAACGGCTTCTCTCCAGTGTGAACTTTCATATGACTCTTAAGATTTCCTCTTTGTGTGAAGCTCTTCCCACACTGATCACATGTGAACGGCTTCTCTCCTGTATGAACTCTCATGTGAAGCTCAAGACTCTGTTTGGTTGAGAAACTCTTTCCACACTGAGTGCAGGTTGTAGATTTCTTCTCTCTTTTCTTTAAAAAAGTCTTTTTAGTCTTTGAGCGACTCAAAGGTTTTTCTCCAGGTTTGTCATGATGTTCCTCCTCCACTTCACTCAGTTCTTCACTCTCCTCCTTCACTTCCATCAGCTCTGAAATGAAAGAAAAATTCATGAAGTGAAAGGTCATAAAAGACTTGCTGTGATCGACAACTGCTTTAAAATATTCAGATCATTTTGATGCACAGTCCAGAATGAATCAAGTATAACATTTTATTTGACAGGTAAAAATGTGTCATGCCTATTACACAATTAGACAATTAGAAGACAAGTAAGGGATAATCCACGGCTAGCCATGCATTAAAGGATTTTAATGCACGACGTAGAAGCGAAGAACCACCTGACGCGAAGCGGAGAACTGAAAGAGAAAGATCAGAGAGAGAGAGAGAGAGAGAGTCCTGAGGCTACAAAAACAAACTAACACGACTAACAACAGCCAGCCTCAGGACACTGACACCCTCATCCACAGAATTCGGCCCAACCAAATTACAAAAGCACAAAAAGACAATTACCTGACCTATTGGACTGAAACAACAGAAAAACAAAGTAAACTTGAATGTTATTTGGCCCTAAATAGAGACTACACCACAGCAGAATATCCGAGTACAGTGAAAGACTGTAAATTAAGAAGAATAATGACGAGGTACAGACTGAGCAATCACACGCTGACTGTAGAGACGGGCAGATACAGACAGAACTGGCTGCCCAGAGAGAGACGCATCTGCCCGTACTGTGACCTGGGAGAAGTGGAGACAGAGCAACACTTCCTCACCAGCTGCCCTAACTATGAGGAAATCAGAAAGACATTTTATCCAAAATTTGAAATACTCTGCCCTAACTTCATAAAAGTAAACAATAAAACACAACTTCAACATTTATTAGGTGAAAAAAGAGATTGTATCCTACTAGCAGCAAGATACATTGATGCCTGTCACAAGAAGAGGGAGGAGTCGACTAATCAGTAATGCGCTCACACACACACAGAATTCTAAATTGTTCATAGAATTCTAAATGTTGATTGATTAATCGTTCTGTTTTTATGTTTCTATATGTGCATGTGATTCACTGTATGTTGATGATAGAAATGCTTTGGCAATACTTTGTAACAATTGTCATGCCAATAAAGCACTTTGAATTGAATTGAATTGAATGAAGAAGAGAGAGAGAGAGAGATGCGTGCGCGATACCTGCACTGTGTGCGTCTCTTCTTTAAAGTCTACAGTCTGAAGTCCCCTCGTTGCTTAAGCATATAACTTAGATAGCATAGGCTAACTTAATGATTCTTTAATGTATTTAATAAAATTATTTATGAATGACAGGCAACACTGACAGTGACAAGGCAATCTTTATTTTAACTAATCATATCATTTATTTACATTATGTAGAGTGTGAAATGAAACCGGCATCTCTAACCACCGTATAAATATAAAGACACATTACATTTATTTGAGATGCATTAAAATAAATGAAAAAAAATATCACGGTTTATAACTGCTCTGAGACACATCAAACTTGCAACACTGTATTCGCGTCCAGCAGAAGACTGAACAGAGGCACAAAACTCCTGCAACGTCTCATTTAAAATAGAAGCAAAGTAGGTCTCGACATCACAATTGTTCTGTCTTTGAGGCAAAAAGTCACTGAAAGTGTGAACTGTCCATTTAGTTGTCTTTTTCATATTGACCTCATCTTTGTTGTCTTCTAGGTCTAGCTCTGCTGGTGTTAATTCTTTGTGCCGCTTTTTGTCATTCATCGTCTTCTCCAAGTCTTCTATTTCGTCTTGTGTCTGGACCCATTTCTCAAAATTGCCATATTCACCATACAAATGAAACGATATGCAAAAATCATCCGTTTAGCCTACCTAAATAAACGCTTTGATATATGTCTCTCACTCAGTTTGCACGCATAACTGTGTTACTATGGTTACCAATGTTTATAGTGGGGGATTAATTTCGATCTGTAATCAAACTAACTGGAACTACCTGTGCATTAAACAGTGTTACTGCACACCTTCCAGCCAATCAGAATCCAGTATTTAAACAGACCAATAAATACATAACATCAATTGCTCAAAGCATAAATCTAAGCATAAGAAATGTATACCTGACTGAGGTATATTTTTTATGTAACTTATTTTTTATAAACTTATTTTTATGTTATATTACTTTACTTAAGTAAAAAAATAATTCCAGCAAGTTCAGGCAGCCAAAACCTAAAATTGTGGTAATTTGGCTGACATATGATTGTATAAAAACATCAAAACAGCAAAGATATCAATAGTCAATATATGGCTGTAGTACTCAACGGCTGCATATAGGCTGAAATTTCAAAACCATTGTTCTAATAAACTTAACTCTTTTGCATTTTAAATTGCTTTTAAAATCTATGTCTTAGTTTTTATAAAATTCTACAATTTTCACTTGTAATAAAATCTATTTATAATAAATACAATACATTAAATACATAATGTTTCTAAGCAGCTTTACAGGAAATGCATCTGTTATAAGAGAGAACTGTTTCCAAATTATCTAATGTGATATTAACAGCCGTATTTTGACATCAACTTTTAGGTTAAGTTGACATTTAATTTATTTTCCCAAAAACTGTGTAATTATTAAGGGCCGTTCACAGTAGACTTCTCTTTCCTTTCATACACATGTGAATGTAAGACACTGGAAACACAAGATCAAGTGAAGTTTGCAGTAAAGTGGAGTAGATTGAATTTTTTTAAAGTTTAGAATGATTATTATTTATTTATGTTTTTAAAAGAGATTCACGGAGTGTGACATCATATCAGGATCGTTTCAGCGTCTGTAGAAAGTTCACATGCTCAAAGTCTAGACTGACTGCATCTTTAAATGTGTTATTATCAGTGTCCTACATGATTCACTCAACCCTGTTACTTCTGACATGATTTTCAAAAACGCCCAGGAAGTGACATCATCTAGGCTCTTTTCTACAGCATGATGGGAGGACAAGAAAATAATCTCAATCCATTGTCTCAGTTTTTACACAAATGAATGACTGCATTCAAAAAAAAAAAAAAGTTGAACAATGTTGAAAACTATATTGAAAATGGCCAAATTCTGGTAACACAATTGTGAACCGGGTATGAAAATGTAAAATAAATATTTAGTTTGATCTGATGTTGACAATCAATATGAAAGTTTCTCAAACCTCCCTTTACTGAGCTTCTGTTAGATAAGAACATTATTTAATTCATAACTGCATATCTAAATATGCAGAAGTGTTTGAATCTTTCAACATGAATGTTGTCGTTAAAAGTTCAGTATGTATTTGATAGTTTATCTAAATGTGCAAGAACATGAATGTTGTTCAGCATCATGAATGAATGAAGAATAAACACCAACCTCTTTGTTCTTCAGTATCTTCAGTATCTTCAGTGTGTTTCATTCTGCAGGGTTCTGGATCACTCATGTTCTTTGCAGATTTCAGCTCTTCCTGATGCTTCAGTGCTCGTCTGATGGGAATATTCAGTTTTTGGAGAATGGAGCTTCACTGCTGATGGACTGCTGTGGGAGGAGCTTCACTGACTGAACTAGATTGGTTGGAGGAGCTGATCTGCCCAAATATCAGTTACTGTGTTTGTTTTATAGGGTTAAAGTCCAGAGATCAAACTGTGGTGTCTGCATCAAATTAAATGTACAAAAGCGAATTTAAATAGAAAACCCATTAAATGCAAGTGTCTATTTTAATGTTTCAAATTACTTTTGTGAAAACCAAATGTTTTAATGTCCCATTATCATTTACTGTAACAGATATATTTATGTAAAAATGAAACAACATTTATTTTGACCAGTACTTAATAAAGTATATAAAAGAGTAAGAGATCATACTAAATTTCATTATTTTAAATGTATAAAAATTTCAAATGAGAATTAAAGAGTATTTTGGGCTTCACTGTGATCCTTCAATACAGTGTTTGAATGTCAGAAAATGATTCTTGTTCTAAATATGCCTGACAAATTGTTTTCTTTCTTTCTTTCTTTTTTTTTTGTTTTTGTTGCTATATTAACCCCTTTTGTATTTCACTCTTAAACTAATTGCATTAATCATTTATATCCATCAATCGTAAAGCAAATGAGGCAGAATTAGAAACAAAAAGTTATAAATTAAACTTTATTCTGTTTCTTCATTAAAGTAATGGCAAATATCTAGAAAATTAGTAAAGAACTGTAAGAAAAACATTTATGGCATGAAGACAGAAATAAACATACATAAACACCATCAAATCCCCTCAGTCTGTTGACAGCAATGAAATGAGCTTTAAGTGTCAATTTACAGCAGATCTGAAGACATCAGCATAATAAATGAGGTGAAAACAGGAACTATTGACATGAAATAAAGAGTGTTTTCAGCAGTTTCTCTGTAATATTGATGATCCTCAGACTATCAACACTCATTCAACAACACATTCACATCATCTCACTTTATTCTGAGTGTTTGCTGATAGAAACCCATTATTGAAGTCCTATAAACTGCTCTATTGAAAGACAATACTGTTATTTCTTACAACATGAAACGGATAAAACACCAATAATACAAAAACAAACACTAATGACACTCATCTTCATCAACCACTGCTGCTAAATACAACATCAAAATAATATATATATGGACTGAAAGTTTGGTTTTCTAATAATAAGTACATTGATTGCAGGAGTGAAATTAGCTTTATCCAGCAATATTGGAGATGCTGTTACTCGTCCCTCGATCATTTATCCTTCTACACTTAATGCAGTTCAGCATCTGAGGAAGACTTTTACTCCACAGACTCCCATTCTGGTTTATATTTCTGAAAACTTTTATCTTTTTCTTTCACATGCTGGACTAATAACAGCTGCCATCATGAGCTACTCTCTGTAAAGTTAAACTTCCCGCCACTGTCAGCATCAACTGGATGATCATGTGATGTATCAACAACCAATGACAGAGAGCTTTACTTAAACTGAGTCTCAAAACAGAAGCTCAAGAGAGTCTTCTCCATCATTCCTGAAGATCTTCAGCTGCGGCGGGTGAGAACTTTATGATTGAGGCAGATCTGACTATCCTGACCCTACCTGAATAATCACAGGGTTAAAGCTGAATGAAGACTCACCGACGGACAATATATGACCTATGACGTTTGATTTTTTGTAGGGGAGAGCAGGGATGTTTTAGACAGAGATATATTTTTGCTGTGGTCAATAAATCACAAGGGTGGTCAATCAATACCAGGTGGTATTTTGTACAAATGTAGAACGGCTTCAGTATAATTTCACTGTGAACAGAAGATGTCGATGACCTTGTCAGTTGGGACGAAAGTAACACAACAATACAAGCTAAATTGTTTGTGTTACTCTTGTTTTTTTATTGAATATACCCTACTAAGACTTTGTTACTATGTAACTTAAAACATATTTTGTCCTTTATCTTTGCAAAAAATAAAATATATTACATTTTCATTTTAAATTTTAGTTTTATCAAATGTTTCAAAAGTAACTTGACAGTACAAACTTGAATCGTTTAAATATTTGTTTAGGCCGTCAATCCATTTTAAAGTCATTCAAAAAATTTTTTTCAACAGTATGACAGTATATATTCCAAGAAACCAACAAAACCAGCAAAGATACACCACCATGTATCAGTGGCTGCAGAAACAATAGTTAGAAGAAGCTTTGAGAAACCATGGCATATTCTCAGAAGAGTGGGAAAGAGTACAAACAAACAGGAACATAACAATAGAGATTAGCCTATTCATTGTCACAGTTGTGACAGATAATGTTCTGCACCCTCAGTGATAATATCGTTCTCTCAGACAGGCCTGTCGTAAAGATGGAAGCATGATCGTTTAACTGTCCTTTGAGATTTTTAAAGAAGTTTCAGCATGCTGCAAAATTAGCTAGATGAAGGTATTTTTCTGATCATCATCATAGGCCTAAGATTTTATTTACCACAATTAAATCAATAATTCAGTTCAATGAGGAACCCTCGGCTGAACTTTATGAGAATTTTTTTGTTTTTTTCTGGCAACGTGATAGTCATTCGTTCTTCCTTCACTTCACAGTTCCCAGATCTGACTCTGAATTCGCTGGCTACTCCGGTGCTTTTATCGTTTTCAGCATGTTTCTTTAAAAGATCTGGGTGATCTGGTTAACCGGATGAAAATAACTTCCGCCTCACTTGATGTTGTTCCCTCAGAGTTTCTTTCTCTGAAATTGGTCCCAGTTTTCAAGTGTTTATTAATTCATCTTTGGATGCTGGGTTAGTCCCAACACATGCTCTACAGGTGAGCCTGATATGAAACACCAAAAACAATCCTGAGGAGTTTAAATGTGGGATGTAAAAGTTCAAAATGAACAAAGCTCATATTAATCTGCAGATTATACAACATAAATATTACAAAACACACACAAATGTCATATATATTGTCAGTCGTGTGTCTTTTAATCATTCAGCTTTAACCCTGTGATTATTCAGGTAGGGTCAGGATAGTCAGATCTACTTCAATCCTAAAGTTCTCACCCGCCGCAGCTGAAGATCTTCAGGAGTGATGGAGAAAACTCTCTTGTGCTTCTTCTGTCTTGAGACTCAGTTTAAGGAAAGTCTCACAGGAGACGGTCATAACAATATAAACACTTTTTTATTGGTCACAACGATACAAAGCAGATAAAACTTAAATCAGCTTAAGCTAAAAAGCTCTATAATCTTCACTTAATGCAGTTCATCTGAGGAAACCTTTCACTCCTCAGACTCTCATTCTTATATTTCTGAAAACTCATTTTAGTGTATTTCATTTACATTGAGTTCACACTTTAATTCTTCCTCTCTAATCTGCATGTAGCCTATACTGGACAAACTGATCTGTAGAGTTGAATACTGAACACTGCTTTGATATCTTAAATATGAGATGATTCTGTATCATGACAACAACTCTACTTTGAGCTTTGTGTACTTTTGTGATCATTGTCTCTTCTGATCTAATTTCACTACTGCAATCAATGTACTTATTATTAGATAATCAAACTTTCAGTTCATATCATATTGCTGTAGTTATTCATCTTTAGTGGTTGATGATGGTGAGTGTGTGTTGGTTTTTGTATTATTAATGTCATATTGTGAGAAATAACAGCATTGTCTTTCAATAGAGCAGTTTATAGGATTTTCTCATATATTCTGATTCAGATAATCAGTTTCTAACAGCAAACACTCAGAATAAAGTGAGATGATCCTCAGACTATCAACACTCATTCAACAAGACATTCAGCTCATCAGCAGATCATCTCACACTCTTTATTTCATGTCAATAGTTCCTGTTTTCACCTCATTTATTATGCTGATGTCTTCAGATCTGCTGTAAATTGACACTTAAAGCTCATTTCATTGCTGTCAACAGACTGAGAGGATTTGATAACTACAAATATATACATTTATTTCTGTATTGATGCTTTTAACTGTTTTTCATACTGTGTAGGCATCTTGCACTTCATTCTTGTGCTCCCTCACCTGCAGAAGACTACTCTACAACTTCACATAGATGAACCGGTGCTATCTGAGTGACATGCCAGCTCCTGTGATATCTGCAAATATGAGATGAAAATGATGTTTTTACACTAAAAGTTTCAGAACATCCATCAAAGGGACAAGTTACAGTCAGCCACTCTTGTATGTGGCTACTCAAGTGAGACACAGTTGGCAAAATGCAAGCTGGCAAAAAGAAAGAAAACCACTAATTTAGATTATCTGTAACTGGCTGCTGACACACATGAACAGCAAAATCAGGACTTTCATGTGAACGTACTTTGCTCATGGGTGCAATATCCACCATCTCCTTTAATGATGCATGAGGTTGGAGGAATGGCTTCAAAAAACCCATGAATCACACTTTCCCTGTTGTGGAGTGGTTGTTTTTTGTGATGCAATACATCACAGTCCCCACAGAACCAATCCTCAGGAAGACACTCTCTGCACCTACAGAGAAAATAAAAAAAACACTCTAATATAATACATTATTTCAGGTGAATAATTTAAGCTATTGCTAATGTACTTTGATTAGTTCTGATTTGATTTTACTGCACAGTAGCTCAGTGTTTAGCACTATCACCTCACAGCACAATGATCCTTCATTTACTTTTCTCATTAATGTGGTTTTCATCTGGGTATCCAAGTTTTCTATCATTCCACAAGACATGCATCTTAGCTTTTAAAGCACGCCACTGAGCATTAATTCTCAGCAAACCGACCCTGGGTAATGAAAGTTTAATATTATTGAAAACCAACCTAATAACAGCAGGCTCGTGGCAAAGGCAACACGAGGGATGAACAACAGCCTCTTTTGCGATAAGGCGTTGTAGGTGGTATGGTCTTGCCTCTTTCCAGCGCTCTGAGGATTTCTGCTGCCGAAAACACCATGATGAAGCAGAGCTTCACCACCAAGCGTCCTCAAACTTTATTTAAAAAACAACTCTATTTAAAAACATGCTCTCTGATTATGATCTGTGCTGTGTATGAATACTTATCCACTTTTTCATGAGAAATGCTGTCCAAATGTCCTGTTTGTCATAATGATGTCTAAAGTTAAATCGTGAAATATATATATTTTATAATGTAAACAACTAACAACTTTAATTTTTTGTTTCAGATGCTGCATGAGATCATGGACCACCGGCACAGATGGTCCTCAGCCTCACATCTCCAAGACAGGCCAGAGGAAGGTGATGCTCTCAACACAAGGGACAAAATATTATAGTGATGCACAGAATGATATAAATGTGGAGGATGTAGATCATGTTTTACATTGTTAAAGATCACATACATTTTATTTTATATGTTATATTGTCTTGTGTCACCTGGAAGGGAAAAAAACACGTGCAAAACGCTAAACAAAATCTCATTCTTTATGCCATTTAGCATAGTACTTGTTTTGCATCTCAGAGACAAAGATGAAAAGAAAATCAATAAATAATAAAATAAAGTGCTATACCATATAATAAAAATAGGATTTTTGAGGTAATGCAGTCTGTAAAACATGTTTTTGCAAAGGAAAATCCAAAGCACACTTGTATACACTAAAATATAATTTTGCCTCCCTTCAGTTACATTTCATAACTTCTGTTTAGAAGATGATAGATTAAAAAAAAAAAGCTGTCACCCAGTGGAATCAAAGAAAACAATCAGCAGGTTCCTAGAGCAAACAGAACCTGAATTACAGATTTTTGAAGACAGGATTTTGGGAAAAAAAAAAAAAAAAAAAATCGCCTATTTTTTTAAGTGCTTATTACAGTATTTTAAATGCATACAATGTTATCTCTTAAGTATTACAATCTGATTTTGTTATTTTGAGGGGTTTTCTGTACAATGACACCAATATTTTACATTCTCTCACTGTATGTGTGAAGGGTGAACATTAAACTTTGGTATGTCAAATTCAGGCAGAAATCTAAAATACGCCTCAGAGTGGAAGAGGGTTCCATAGTGAAATAAGCTAGCTAGCTGCAGGCTAGTGTTAACCTACATTTCATCACATTTAATCAGCAGGGAAACGTTTAGCAAGATATTCATATTAAATCATTGTCCATACCCCTTTTAGCAGACTTAACAACAGATGAGTCAGCAGTACCCCAGTCTCCCCATAACTGCACCCCTCCCTGTCCCAGTGAAGAAGGTGAGTCAGACTGAGCAAGGTCTAGTGATAGCTCTCAAATGGCATGGCTATGGAGATAAGGGATATTACTACAGACATAATGCCCACAGCCTTAAAAACATACTGAGAACAAGATGTATGGCTGAACTGCCAAAAACGTGTTGAGCTGTTATTTGAGAGAAAAGTCTTGGGGTCCTGGGGCCAGTTGCACCAGCTGTGCGCAAGTTACAACGTAGCCTAGTTTCGACGTAAATGGGCACTAAGTTACAACTTACACACTACTAAATATTTTTGCGTTGCACCATTAAACTTAGTTTAAACGTAACTATAC
The DNA here is from genome assembly GCA_028476615.1 of Culter alburnus. Classification (NCBI taxonomy): domain Eukaryota; kingdom Metazoa; phylum Chordata; class Actinopteri; order Cypriniformes; family Xenocyprididae; genus Culter; species Culter alburnus. The sequence goes on along the minus strand of JAOTNS010001546.1, from coordinate 75,955 downwards.
GTTCTAACTAAATATTTACGGAAGCCTCTGTCCATGAATAACGGTCGGAATAAGATGTCAGCCAGATTAGATCACATCGATGAGCTCGTAATTGATCATGAAGAGCCGCAAGTTCGTCGACGAGTTTTACGAGACAGACATCATCCGTTGGATATTTATGATGATGTCGACATATATGCTCGTTTGCGCTTTAAAAGAGAGGGAATAATGCGGATAACGGACTTGATAGCGTCTGATATTCAGCACGAGACAGACAGAAACGGCGCTCTCTCCCCAAGCCTTCAAGTGTGTGTCGCCTTACGGTTTTTTGCAACTGGATCGATGCAAAATGTAGTAGGCGATTGCATACAGATCCATAAATCTACGGTATGTAGAGTGATCCGCAGGGTGTCACTTGCCTTGTGTCGCCACATGAATAACTACGTGTGTATGCCAAGCATAAACGCACAAAATAGGAACAGGCAAAAATTCCATGCCATTGCCAGTTTCCCTGATGTACTTGGCTGCATTGATGGGACACAAATCAGGATAAAAGCACCCACAGTAGATGAGAATGCGTTTGTGAATAGGAAGGGCTTCCATTCACTAAACACCCAAGTCATCTGTGACCCGAGTTTATGTTTTTTAAACTGTGTTGCGAGATGGCCAGGTTCAAAGCACGACAGTTTCATCCTAAGAAGATCAAACATCTTTGAACAATTTGATTCTGGGGAGTATCGTGGCATTCTGCTGGGTGATTCTGCCTACCCACTTAAAAAGTGGTTGATGACACCATACTTAAACCCTTCCACACAGGCAGAGGAAAAATTCAATTCTGCACATACCAAAACACGAGTAACAGTGGAAAGAAGTATCGGTGTATTAAAAAGGAGGTGGTCATGTCTTCATAGGGGTATGTGACAGCAGATTTTAATTTGTTTGATTATTTTATCAGTTTAGACTGGCTAATACTTAAGATAAAGTACAAGTTTTGAATACACTCCAAATGTGCTCGTTAGGAATTGCAGGAGCATGCATTGTATTGCATAATTTGGCCATGCTGTGGAAAATGCCAGTTGATGATCTGGGAGGTGAAGAGATTGAGGAGGTCCCACAAGAAGAGCAATGCAGACAATTTCAAGACCCAGAAGTGCAAGAGGGTGTAACTGTCAGGCGTTTCATCACACAGAATCAATTCACTTAAACTACACTATAACACATAATTGTCATTTTTATATATCGTCAATATTAAGTCCATACACAAATTATTTACAATAACTAATCTGTATTATTTTCATAGACTATTTATAATTAATTAAACTTTAACCTCAATTCATTGTAGATATGACTCATCACACCTCATTCTTCATCAACACAATTTGTAATCTAATATCTCTCAGTTGTGAATTCAATGACATCCGAAAATATATTTATTTATATATATTTCTTCTTGTCAAATTTATTTCATGGTGTCTGCACACACATATTCAATAACAATACAAGTTTTATTAAAGTACAAGAATAATAAATACTAAAACATAAATGTTGTGGTGCAAACAAGTTATTAAATATACTAATAATACTATACTAATAGCATATAGGTCTCAACAATTACACACTTTAACCACTAGCCTTAAACAACTGGTAATTAAACTATCAATATGATTACATTTCAACGATGTTGAAGGAGTAGCCAAGAGGCTTTAACTCCTCTTGTAATTTAATGATTTCAAGGTTTAGTTTCACATTTTCGAGTTCTAGCTTTTTCCGTTCACTTTTTATTTTCAAGATCTCCTCTTCAACTTTAGCACATTCTAGTTTGATAAGCTTACAGCGGCTATAGTTTATGTCTTCATCCTGCTCATTTGGACGTTTCCTATTCTTTGTATTTTTTTCGACTAGCGGTTCTTTGTCTTGTGTGCTCTCTGGACGGTCTGTACGAAGGACAGGCAGATCTCCCGCTGATGCTGGCGCTACAATGTTAACAGTGCAAGTTTCTGTTGCGAGTTGGCTGTCACAAGTTGGCTGACTTGATGCAACACCTGCCGATGAATAAACAAGAACTTGCTTTTGTAACTTTACAGAATTGTGTCCTAATTCACTTTGCATTAAATTAAAGTATGAAGTGTATAATAATAATAATAATAATAATAATAATGTTACTCTGACTTTTTTTCTCTCACATCTGCGAAAATACAAAGAAAAATACAAATTAATTTTTTTTTCCTGTTCCGTGGCTTTTCATATTTGCTCATATGACTGGCACAATATGTATTTTTAGGAATAATAATAAGAAATAATAATAATAAGAAACTATGAATACTTTGAGCAATGTCGTCTGTGGCTGCACTTCCACTTTCAACTCCAGTGATTCCGCAGACGGTGGGCGAGTTGTCGCCAATTATTTCCAGGATAACAGTTGAATATGGGCTTGAGTTCGATAAAGTTTGCTTTAACGTCTTTTTTAACATTCAGTTTAGGCCAGTCAAGAATGAGTTTGAAATTCTGCATTCTAGATGTCTTTACCCTGCCCCACTCCACCATCGGAGGGAGCCTTCTCCCGAATACTAACTCACTGCCTCACTTTCACACTACATTTCCCATAAGCCGTGCCTTGGACTAATCACCTCACAGCTGATACCCATTACCAGGACTATAAAGGACTCACTTGCACTCCAGGTTATTGCGAAGTCTTGTTTGCCGTGGTGAACATTACTGAGCGTCTATCTATCTATCTATCTATCTATCTATCTGTCTATCTATCTATCTATCTATCTATCTGTCTGTCTGTCTCTGTCTATTACCTGTTACTGATCCTGCTGTTCTCTATTATTGACCCTTTGCTGCCAGCCTCTGACCCCTGCCTGTTACTTTGTAACTGTGAGTGTTTTCTGCCAGCCCTGACCACCTGCCTGTTCTCTGACTACGATTCTGCCTGTTCCCTGTATGCCTGTTTGCTCCTGTTTGACCCTGCCTGTACGATTATGATTGTTATTAATAAAAGCATGCAAATGGATCCATGCCAGAGTGATGATTCGTTACAGAAGGTACTGCAATTGTTTTGACTGAGTTTCAAATTTTCAAACTTTTCATAAATTCATTACAAATACAGGTTTTTTTTTCTCTCTCAACTCTAAAGGGTGTGTGTTGCTACTGGCTTCAAGAAGGACCATTTCAAAGTGTTTTTAGTAACAGAGTTATATTAGAAAAGAAGCTGTTGAATTTTCTCTCTTTTACTGGCTCCAAGAATAACATTTTCATGCATTTTATGTCATTTATTTTAGGATACCTGTTACTGGATCAAATTTTATTAAAATTCAATCTCAACTCCAAGTTCTGTGTGTTGTTATTGGATTCTAAAAGAAAATCCAGATATTGGATATAATATATTCTCTCTCAAATTGCAATTGCATTGTTCCCCACTCCTGTAGGAGGCAGTATGTCATAATGGTGCAAAGAAACATATAAATTGAAACGTTACAAGAATTAGCTAATGTTTCACACATTCTAAACAAAGATGGCTAGATACAAAAAAGGCCAGGAATGCAAAAACAAAGATGTATGGACAGATGCTGGTGGAAGGGACGCAATTATAAAGGCATTCATTACTTATAGTATTAGTAAAAAAGGAAAAGTCACAAAGAAAATGGTCAAACCTGGCAATGGATGTTTTTAAAATGACAAATGACAAACTATGCAAATGGTTAATGACAATATGGAACAGCAACAGGCAAGCTCTACGTACTGAAGTACTTTGTAAAGGTAAGAGACAGTGTTAAATTGCTTTGATACTGTTTCCATAATCAAGTGTTACATTTTCCAAACTTAATTCATGTTATCTAAGTGTTTTTCTATGACAGCTGTGTTTTATGCATTACCTTTAATTCAGTAAGAATTATTGAAAATAAATTTCAATCATTGTTTGCCACTGAAAAGATTGTTAAATTTACTACACTAATATGCACTGAAGAAAGCATTGAGCTGAAACGTTTGTGTTTATTGTATTAGTGACAAATGTAAAATAAAAATACTTAATTTTGTGATGTGGATCATCGTCTACAAAACCTTACTACACAGAAATTAAATGTAATCATGATCGTGTGTTATTAAATAAAATTGAATAATCTTGTTGAGAAACATGTGAGACAAATATATGTGTAAAAAAAACAATGTAATAAGAGTGATTTCAGGTGTTAAAATGACTAGGGGTAGGTGTGGTGAGATTGAATTTGTTGATTTCATTTATTTGATTAAAAATCAAAAAGGAAAAAAACATGCACAGCACAGGGAAAAAAACACCTTTTTTTGTCCAGAACTTATCGACATCCTCATGAACAGCTACATGAGTATTTTCTCCCTCTGGAGTGGTGTGCTTCTTGGAGATCTTAGCCGGTTTTCTGAAGTCAGCACAGCTACAGTCAGCTAACAATCCAAAACCAGGGAAACTAACTGCCATGTGGAAGAGTGGTTTTGGATTGTTAAACACAGAATCCTTCAAACTAAGAAGTTCCTGCGTCCTGCGGACTTCATCCACAAAATGTATGGATCCCCACAAGGCAGATTCAGAGAACACATCATTAACAACAGTCTGATACTGCCTTGTAGGGATCCACAACCAAAACAAAACTTCTTCAGCCAGAAAGAAGACTGGGCAAAAAAAAACAAAAAACAACATCTCGAAAACATAAAAAACGAAGGACAAAATACTTTGACCCACCTTATGTATTGCCACAGCCATCAAGTCCAGAAAGCAAAGGCATCAGCAGCAATACCAGCCAGATGGAAACCACCACACTGATTCCAGACAAACCAATGGACCTGTCAACTACATCAAAACATGAGCCAAAATACATTACTGAGCCCCATAAAACAGAACAAACATCTGAGGACATTGCTGATGAGGTATTACTTCAGTTTATTATATTTTGTAAAATAACATATTTCTTTAAAATAAATGAATTGCAGATCGAATACCTTTGGTCCAAAAAAGACTGTGAATTGGTGGTTGCTGTTGTGTCATCGGCAGAAAAGATGAGCAGGTACACCGTCCGTCACTCAGAGTTCAAAACTCTGCAACCGCACAAGTGGCTTGTGGGAGAGGCAAGAACATTCATGAGCTATTATTATTTAAAATTGGCATGATTTAAAATGCCAAAGTATACCATAAATATTGTAAACATCTGGAACGCTGTCAGTTCCCTTTCTGTCTAATACGCGTTTCATACATTTACTCAAGGTAATTGAATGCTACTTCCAAACCTTACTCAACAAAATGGGAAAGGACAGTAGCATTTACCTCATCGATGTCTTTACTGCTCAAGTGATCATGACCAGAGACAGAGATGCAGTATGCAGACAGAGCCTACGGAAGGTATCATTGTATTGTTATATACAATGAAGATATGAAACCACAACACATGTTTAAAAATATTTACTAATGTTAAATTATCAAACATTTCAGGTGGACTTCACAAAATACCAAGCAATTATCAGTTTCCTGAATGTGAATGATAACTACTGGAAGTTTTTGGTGAAAGCTTTCAAAATACCAATAAGTTCTTTTTCATGGGTGTGGTCAAAGCTGAACTATAATTTGAAATGGGTTTCTCTCTTTTGTCTAGTATCTACATGCATCTTACAATCAGGTTTTTCTTTTTGACCCACAAGGAACTGATGAGGAGAAGGACTCTAAGCAAGCTGCTATCAGATTTTGGTAAAATACAATGCTAAAATTACTCTAATTATTTCCAATTACTTTAACTTATTTACCCCTAACTGTTTCATATATTATCAAGTGAATACTTCAAATGAGGTTTGGCTTGTGGAGATTGAGTGGAGAGATCCACAATTAAACACACAATCCAGCAGGATTCATACAGCTGTGGTGTATTTGTTATGCAGGTATTTTTTCTTAAATGGTAAGTAAAACCTATAGTTAAGACACTAATTACAATTCATTCTTACACTTCACTACAACTATTGTTCAAAGATGGCTATATATAATATATATTATATAATATATATAATATAAAATTTTGTTTTTGTTTTTTAGATTGAATGTCATGCGTGCAAACACTGGTTTCATGTGAAATGCCTAAACATGAAACCTCCCGAATTTGAGAAGGCAAAAAATACTAACTGGGCTTGCAATTTTTGCTAATTTTTATTTATTTATTTTTTTTCCAACATTTTTTGCTTTTCCTTGGTTACTTTCTTTTCAACTTGTAACAACTAAAAAAGATTGAAAGTTTTATGTGTCTGAATCTTTTATCCACATCCATGACATCTACAATAGTCAACATTTGAAGTGGATCAAAACCTTTCATCAAAGTTGTCCTAAAAACCTTCTTGGACTACTTAGTTCTTAGGACAACTTTGATTAACTTTTTTGATCCACTTCAAATGTTGACTACTGTATATGTTCCAAATTATTATGCAAGTATATCAGTATTTCAGTAAAATAAAAATTCAGATTTTACTTTTTCAAATAAAGTCATTATTTGTTAGTCACATTTCTCAGGGAATATGGGAAGGAAGAAAGATTTTCCTGAAGATGAAATGCATTAAAGGGATAGTTCACCCAAAAATTAAAGCATATACTTCAATGAGTGTGAGACATCACTGCCGCTGTCAGAGCGCGATCAGACATCACTAACCGAGTGCTGAACGGAGTTGGACATAGTGGTGTATTAAGAGGTAAAAAATGATATAAATACTGTTCGGTTTCTCGCACAAACCGATCGTTTCGTGTCTTAGGACATCAATGTGTCGTCACGAGCCACAGGGTTTAATTTGGATTTGTCTATGCAAGTTTATTTGACTCTTATAGATGGAGTTCCCACTAACATGCATTTACTGACAGACTGCAACGGTTGGAGTTAATCATCATTTGTGTTCTACTGAAGAAACAAAGTCACCTACATCTTGGATGCGCTGGGGGTAAGCAGATAAACATCAAATTTTCATTTTTGGGTGAACTATCCCTTTAAAGAGTACAATGTCTTGCAAAAGGAAAGACAGTGCCTTTTATAAGCTGCATGCCCTTTTAATGCAATTAATGTTTGACAGAAATTTTCCTTAGCAAGACATTTCTGACTGAGTTCTTCTGTGCTCCTAGTCAAACACAAATCTTTTGACAGTAATAATCTCTGTTCTAGGGATGCTCATATTGACCTTTTAACCGTTAGTAAGAATTTTGACTGATTAATACTATCAGTTAAGCGGTTTAAAAGGAAATGTAATTTTTTTCAAACATTTCTTAAAGTTTTCTGCATAGTTAAAGAAAAATGAGCTATAAACAACAACATAGGCTAATTAAAAACTGAATGCATCTGTTCAATTCAGCCGAATGAAAGTCGCAGCACAGATCAGCAACGGGAGTTAGAGTTGATTCATGATTCACGACAGGAGAGTGAGTCGACCGCAGAACATTTGTTTTTTTTAAAGTGAAATGTAAACAGTAACAGTAAAACACTTCAAATATAAATTTCACAAAACTATTTTCAATACCAGCTTCCAAACTGCTTATCAAACACTGGACAGGTCAAACTCTTCAAGTTTAACTTGATAACTCTTTTCAAATAACTTGTTTCACTTAACTCGTTTCAAATACATCCATAGATTTATATGAAACATTATGAATTTAAATTCTGTTTTCTCAAAATGTATTTTTCTCTCAAAAAAGACCAAAAAGGTTAAACCCCTTTTTGTCACATTTAGACTGACCATACACAAAATCAACAAATCGTAATACATTGTAAACATCACGCATCAGGCTTATTTTTTTCCACAAGATTCAAAGTTTCAATTTAAATACAAGAGCATAGCGTTCCTAATATGACTACTTGTGTGATTTTTAGAACATACCTTCATGAGCTTCCTGTTGAATTCCTGCATCTGACGTCCTTCTCTTTTTAACACCTTTCAGATCTTTAGTTGGGGTGGCTGCGTGTCTTTTGCCTATGAAAATATTCACAGTAGGAAATTGCTCAACGTACTTTTACAGTGATATTAAAAGAAAGTCAAAAAATATGCAGATAAATAAAGAGACAGGAAGTCAGAAGGAGAGATGAAGACAGACAGAAAGAAAGACAGATGTAATTGGAAGAGGGAGAAAATTGTATAATAATAATAATAATAATAATAATAATATGTTTCATTTAACATTTAATTTCAATGTTTTGTTTCTTGTGATGATTGTGTTTGTTTTTAATTTATGTAAAAGCTTGACCAGGGACGCCCTATGTACACGGCATCGGTTGTCTATGTGTAACAATGCCTAGTGCATTGTCCCTGTTAAATAAAAAACTAAATAAAAATAATTTAATTACCACTGATAACGGAATCCAGTGTTTGCAGACTCTTCCCTTTCAGTGACTCTGCTCCATGCTCCATCGCAAACAGAAGTTTGCCAATCTTGGCCACTTGGAATGTTTTATCTGTCTGTCGATAATACTCGCAGTGGACTCGGATATCATGTCCCATAAAACAAGCAACTTGCTCGAGTTCCTGATTGCTGAGGTCGAGAAGCTGACATAAGGTAGCAATGTGTTTCCTCAACCTTGTTGATCTCAGCAGTTCTGGGTTTTTGGCCTTGCTCTCTTCTGCATATCTTCTGAGGCAGTCACACCCACGGAGATTGGTTATTGTGCTAAGCCTGGCAAACAGAAAGGGGTTCTCCTCAAGTATGCCAACTTCCCTCCGTTTTTCAACCAGGAAGTCAAGCGAAGCTTTTGTGCGCTTAAGAAGAAGGATGGGCACCTTTCTGCCTCTCTTTCCGCATGTCACCAAACGTGTCAGTCTGTGGCTCATTTGTTTTTCCACAGGCGATAGAGTCTCATAAATGTCCTTATTAACAGGACCGGTGTCTGCTTTTAGATATGTCTCAAGGGTTAAACGTGATGCTTCTCCTTCACGCTTCTTATTGAACACAATTATTTGTGCAAGAAGGCTCTCACTTAACTTCCTGTATGCTGTAGTACTCATGCACTCTGTTAACTCTGCCTTTGCCTCATCCTCAACTTTCCTCAGGTAGTTCTGGAGAGTGATAACATCCTCTGTCAGAGGTACAGTGTCTTCTTTGCCCCACCGCCATTGCTCCAATGAGCTATAAGCATTAGTCGACACATGAATGGACCATGAGCTCTCCAGCAACTCCTTGAACTTTTTTGCCTTCTTCTCAGTTTTGACATCAGAGTCCATCAAGCAGTGGCCTATCCAGGCTTCAGTGGCCCCTTTGAGTGAAAACCCAATTTTAACAGCTGTAGATGGCTTTCCATATTCGTTCTTGTTTACATCATAGTTTGACACATGTCTGTCTGCTTCAATTGGCAGTTTAAAATTTGCTGGATCACAAATGTCTTTAAGAGTTTTGGCACGCTTATCAATCTCCTTGGCAGCCAACATAAACCGTCCTAGTTCTCTCAGCTTTTGTGCAAAGTATCTGTGCTGAGATTCTTCACGGCCCTTTTTTGCAAATAATGCATCTCCATACGCACAAATCATCTCATCACTTCTGATGTGAGAGGTTACATGATCTTGTTGCATAGAGTGGATGATCTTTTGTACTCCTTGGCCTGATTTGAGTGGAAGTAGATGTGAGGAAGATTTTTGTACTCTTTTGCCTTTCTGTCTTTCCTCTTTCCGTTCTCTACATGACTTCTCATGTCTCCAGAGTTCAGTCCTCTTGAACATTGCATAACAGTGTTGACATGGTAGGTAGCTCTCTATGTCTGCCTTCTCAGAGGGCCGTTTCCATACTACAATCTCACCATTTCCTTCCTCGAAGACCATGCGATTGTGTTGCCAGTCACCCTTATTACGAAGGCCTTCTATCAGAATCTTCCTTTGTTTTGAGCCAACTGGGAAACTAAAAGCATAGGCAACATCGCGTTTTCTTTCTAGATGTCTAGCTATCTTCAATTGAGCCTTTTCACAGAATACACAGTAATGGACTTTGTCCCAGACTCTTGCATCATTCTTTGTTATGCTTCTTTTAACAGTAATCTTTTTATCATCTTTAAACTTCCCCTCCTTTTCCTTTTGACTTTGTACCTTTTTGAACTGCTTCTGGTTCTCAGCTTCTCTGGTATAGCTGCGAGCAGCGATGACGGGCCAAAGCCCGGTGGCTTCAGGTCAACTGTGCACAGCGGGCAATGGGCATTTAAAACGGTTAAACATAAAAGGACTATGTCAATTTCACACCACATTTACTGCAGCAGCTGATGCTCCTATGATCACAAACCACAAAAGCCACATGCATGAGATCATTTAAATTGAGATGACTTTCATGTTACAAGTCAATTTCAAATGAGTGCAGAATATCATCCTAATCATAAATGTCTGTGTTTTTTCTCAGACAACCCCTATATAAATTCTAGAGCAAATTACATACTGTTCTTTGTGCAAACTCCACAGTGCTCTGAAAAAACTAGTCCAGCCTTAATGCAAATGTCTGTGATTGCTAATGTTGTATAATCCTCACACTTCTCTTCATGGGTTTTTTGACTTCCCTGAGCTGTTGTTTGTGCACCAATTTATGCACCAAAAGCATGCATTAATTTAATTTTAATATGTGTGGTATAAGATAAAAAATAAAATGAAAAAAATGATTAAATAGAGCCAAATCACGTTCCTATAATTGAGCTCACTGACGCGGTTTTCATCCGAGTATAGGCTTTCTCTCAGCCATAAGACCTGCAAAGTGTTTTTTTGGTGTGTGTTTGGGTTAGTCATACACAAATATAATTTTAAACTGATAATAATGTACGATGCTCTGTGTGTGTATGTGTGTCAGAGCATGTGAGCACAGCGTGAAAACTAGAATGACATGCTGGATCGAAAATAGCCTGTATGTGAAATAAGTTTTTTTTTTTTTTAGTCGACTAGTAGTTGTTAATTTAAACCATTAGTTGACCAATCACATTTATATTAACTTAGTTTCTTAAATACTGGAGAAAATAAGTCATAATAATGAGCATTTACATAATATAGGCTATATAGAACTCAAGCGAACAATCCCATAAAAGCTTCCCATAAATTTTCTTTAAATTAAGCATCAGCGTTAGTTCAGGCAGTCAAGCTCCGCTATCAGCTGATTCTCAAATTCCAGCCCCACCCATATCAGCTGATCCAATTTCTATGGACTCCATTGGCAACTCTAAAATAAGGCGCATTACTTAAACGCAGCTTCCGTCTCTCTGCCTGCTTGGCTGCTTCCACTGCACGCTGCTTGCAATTAATCAAGATAAGTGAAACGGTCTTTTTATGCTCTATCACTATCGTTTTCGTGTGGTCTGCTTTATCAGTTTAATATGATGTAACACTACGTGAGTTTTATTTCACGTGTCAGTGAGCAGTCTGTTTTTATATTCAAGAGTGATTTACTAAGGAGCTAGCAATGAGATTTGCTTTTTATTCAGAGACGAGTTTTACTGAACTTTAATAAAGGAAGAGGCTTTTCGCGTTGTATTCGCATATCAAACGAAGCTACAGCATCATAGATTTGTTCGGCAGGATGCTTAACAGATTCAGACTGTTCGCGAATATCACCAGCAATAGATCGCCAGCAGATTTTGTGGTTAAGTAGAACCTGTTTGCTTACTATTTGACTTACTTTTGCACACTACCTTATGATTAAAAATAATGTATTCACCTATTTACATAGGAAGTACGCGAGCAGCTGCATTATGCGATTATATCTGGGCATACAATTTAATAAATATGGGACGAACAGCGATTTATATGATGACATATTCGTCAACATTGTGACTCACTGCTGTCATATAATTATTTTTTTTTCGAGTGTGCCGAGGCAATTCCAGGTTCTCGACGAAGCAAGAGCAGTTGATGCTGTAATCATATCATTTGGCAAACGTTTTACTGGTTCTTTGGCTCTGGAGGATGTTTCGTTTGTGGTCATCAGGTTCATTATCATCAGTCACTTACTGCTAAAACTTGGTGTTTTTGCTTTCAAACAGAAATGGGAGATTTATTGCATATGGACCGTAGTGATAGTATGTTATACTGGGACTCCGAAGCTCTGTTGCAGTTTCAAAGCACTATCACGACAAAAGCTATAGATATAGGGACTTTTATCACATGCTGTGCCGCAATACCACGTGATTGACTGACGTTTGAAGCTTCGAACGTCATGTAGTATCAGAAGATCAGGACAGCTGGTTTAAAATTTTGAAAATGGGCGCTTTGTTCTCACGCTTTTTCAAACCGCAACTGCTGCAATGATTTGTTGGATAAGGTGGAGAAAACAAGTCTGACCACAGATATTGCTTATGCGCATTAAGTCAAGTCACTTTTATTATATAGAGCTTTTTACCATGCAGACTGTCAAAACCTTGTTAACATGAAACATTGGCTACACAGCAGCTTCCTATCATTAATTTTAACAGCTTATTGATGCAGCTGCACTTCCTTAGACCGCTTGGGCTAAGATTGAGCTAGGGGTCTTTGTATGCTCTTGTGGCCATATCACGAAATTAAGAGTTCATACTGCTGTGAGGACCGACAGTCTGTTGCACGCTGCAGGGTTTTGAAGTGACATCTACATATACGTGGGATTAAAGGTGCTAAATAGGATGTTTTGTTTTATACATTTTTGCAATATTACTTGAAACTGTCTTTACTAACTGATAAAAGACTATTTATTAGGTGCACTGAAAGGAATAATATTAATATACATCATCTGTGCACGAGGTAGGGCCTTAAAAACATCAGCCAATCACGTAAACGATTGGCCCTCTGGCTTGTCAATCACTGCCGTGACATAGAGACAGAGCGCATTTATGTTAATCTGGAAACCACGCCCACCGGGGGGAAAACAATCCAACCGTCTCCATTGACTTTGTATTGCGTGAGGCTGCCTCCTTGTCTTTTCTGACTTATTACAAAAAACAGAACATGTCTAAAAGCTGCTGTGTGACAAGGTGTACAGCTAACAAGCTAAAAAACCCAGAAATAAGTTTTTATAAGCTGTCGACCCCCAAAAACGAATGTTTAAGGACACAAAAGTGGATACAAGCAGTGAGACAGAGCGCAACGGGTCATATTACTATATGAAATACACTGGAGGGGGTCGTAATCGGCGACAACATATGCTAAACAAACAAACACAAACAAACCATTCATTATTTTTAACCATGTCAAAGAATTATTTCACCTGTCGCAGATTACGTTCCTCTCCAATGCATTTCATATAGTAATATGACCCGTTGCTCTCTGTCTCACTGCTTGTATCCACTTTTATGTCCTTAAACATTCGTTTTTGAGGGGTCAACAGCTTATAAAAACTTATTTCTGGGTTTTTGAGCTTGTTAGCTGTACACCTTGTCACACAGCAGCTTTTAGGCATTGTTCTGTTTTTTGTAATAAGTTAGAAACGATAAGAAGGCAGCCTCATGCAATACAAAGTCAATGGGGACGGTTGGATTGTTTTCCCCCCGGTGGGCGTGGTTTTCAGATTATGACGCGTGTCGCTTTGTCTCTATTCCTGGTGAGAGACATACGCAGATTGGCCCTCTGGCTTGTCAATCACTGCCATGACGTTCCTTGTGAGAAACGAGCGTGGCTGCGCTCTCCAGTAACTTTCCACACTCCACAGGCGCTGCATGCAATGTTTTTGTCAGGAGACAGGAGTACAACTGCAGATTACCTGCGGTGAGTCGACATAATGAATCCACTAACACGACACAGCGAATGCCGGTGGTAAACACTCGTGTTCCAATACTCGTGCACGAGTTTTGGGAGGCGTTCCTTTGAAATGAGCTGTGAAGGAGGGGGGCTGTTCTTACGCATGTGCTCATTTCAAAAACTCACTAACAGTCTTTGGATTCTCAGTCGACGAAAAAAAACCTCTCTATCACCTTTAATATCAAAAGCATGGATTGACATAACATTTGCAAGGGACAGAGATATGCCAAGTAGTAATGCATTAACGTTATCTCGGACTAAAAGTTGGCTATAATAGAATATTAGTTTCAGAAGCTGTTGCTTGCTCATAGTGTCTGCATTAGAGCACTCTCTAAATTTGGGGAAAATTCTGGATTCCAGTACGGGGCTTGCATTCGCGTCTAAACCTCTCTTTTAATCTGCGAATCATCAAACAAAGCCTGTTGTTTTCTACAGTATGGTTTTTAAGAAGGGGGTTTACAGTTTGCATAGAGGAGTAAAATACAAGCATATAACAGTAGTGGTACATATTAAGTTTATGCAGCAGCATAAGCCATCTACGTTAAATTACTGCGACTAACCATAGTGGACATGAGATGTTCGGTGATGGGCTTTTTATGTATAGATATTACTGTGGCTCAACTATTCAACGCCTTTCCAGTGGGCTGATATTTTCATTAAACCATGTTTTTTTTGGGGGGCTGGTTTCAGCTGAATGAATGTTGGACACATGTTATCATCTGTCCAAATGACCTCCACATTTACAATAGGGTTATAGAGGGTTTGTTGTGATTCTGTTTTTATGGTCAGTGATTTGCTAGTGTATGAGCTGCTATCCGTGCCGCTATCACCTTGTCAACTGCTCTGTTGTAATTGAATCCATTGTGATAGCTGTATTTTGTGGGGTAAACACTAGTCTAGAAACATTGTTTTTGCAACAATGAGGAAACCGTTCATATTAATAAGGGACTCTCTTCAGTCCAAACAGATTTGAAGTAGCCTATTGGTCAGTCATGGTTAAATTCATATTTCAGGCTGCACACATTCCATGCTAAACAACAAATTGCTTATTCTCTGTCTGTTTGAATTTCAGAAATTCCAACTCTTGTGTCTAGAGGCAGTGCCATCAAGCTGGTCTGCCTCCCCTTCAGCCAAACTGTACTAGACTAGATATGACCCTTCATATATATTTGCACTCTGCAGTTCACTACATGTGTAGTTGTCTAGCCAAATCTACTTTAGTTCTTCTGTGCCACTTCTCCCATAGCTGTACTGCCTTCAACCAAAAGTATGGTCACCTGCGTTGCTGGATCCATCCACCATCAGCGTATTAGAAATCCATCTATTTGTTTTCTGCTAACAGGCTTTAAAGAGAAACCTCTAGTTAATGATCAGCTTTTCCCCTTTTGTTCACGGTTTCTCAGAGGTGGCGAGTTTTCCACACGCTGATTATTCTGTCACATGACATCACAATTTCTGATGTATCAAATTAATTGCACCACCTCATATTTCTAAAGCACTCTAAAACTGATAGGAACAAGAAATGAAGTTGTTTTAATCTCTGAATCTAACTCTGCTTTATCCTGTTATTTATATTGGGCTACCTGAGGAGCCGTCCTCAAACTGGTCAGCACGACACATTATTTGCCACAAGAGGAGGGAAAGCCCATGTCCAGGGCCTGGTTTACCTCCCATCTACACCCTCTCTGCAATACTACAAGCTTCCCCAGAGCTTCCTTCACTCACTGCTATGTGCTGCTACAACTGCAGCTTCCTCCACTCCTGTCTCTGCATTGAAGGCCATGGGGCGATGGTCTTCAGCTGCTATGAATGTTGCCTTCGGCTGTTGCTCAAGCCAGAAAAAGCAATGAGTACTGCTCCCTGCTTGAAAATAAATATTATAGCTTCAATAACTGTTGGGTCCATTTACATTTAAATACTGTAAATTTGACCGCAGATGCGTGATGATTAGAGATGAGCCGGATACTCGGCTGAAACGAGTATCCGGTACGGATAAAGCACTTCTGCCGAGTACGAGTATTATACGAGTAATACGAGTCAATATCTGTGCTCGGATTGAATGAAAATCATCATTGGGTAGCTGATTGTGTCAGCGTTCTGTGATAGGCTAGTCACAGCGCCACTCCCCTACACACATACAGATGTATTTTGTTGCTGTGTATCGCTCTGCTCACTCACAGTGAAGCCTCGTTTACACTGCACGCGTGTGCGGCGCGTTACGGCTGCGACGCGGCTACCGGAGCTGATACACGGCCACTCTAGTCAATGCTTGTGTTTACACCAGCCGCGCCGCGGCGCGTTTGAGAAGCGTCTCAGAAGCGGCTCGACGCAGCGCTTCGCTAAAGATAGGCACCTCGCCTATTTTGGACAGACGCCGCGTCCAAGACACGCAGCTCAAATACAAAATAAAGTCAAAATAATCACCCTGTGTAAACTCCTGCTCATATTTCACATCACTAGGCCCTCCCGCTCTCGCTCTCGCTCTCTCTCTCTCTCTCGCTCTCCTCCCTCACTCTCTCACACACACACACCTGGTGTGGAAATAAAAAAATAAAAAAGAACCAAAAAAAAAAAAAAATCACACTGATCATAAAAAAATTAAAAGTTAAAAAAGAAAGTTATGTTGTTCATTACATTTTACTTCATAATTGCACTGCATTGTTTTGTTTTCATTGTTGCAAAACTTGTTCTGTAATATTGTTTGTTTGCTATCGTGATCAAAACCATTGATCTGAAGCTCAATCCTGATGCTGTCCTGTAAATATTTTTCTAATCAGCAATAAATCTAACAATTTCTGATCAACCCATATCAATTGCATGCTTAAAATAACCTACCGGTTAAAGCCCCGCCCATTTCAAGACCAGCCCCGCCTACTTCCGAGTTAGGCCCCACCCACTCCGAGTACAGATACAGATACAGATAATTCATATGGTTAACAGATACAGATACAGATAATGCTGTACTCGCTCATCCCTAGTGATGATGCTGCGTGTGCTTGATGCGTGTCCACTGGCAAGGAGCAGAGTGAGCGTTTTCAATTAATTTCTTTAAAGTTGAGCGTGAAGTTCGGAAAAGCTGAAGCAAATTACATTCACAGGATTCATTGACAGGGTATGAGAGACCTGTGAGAAACGCATGCTTTACTTCATGTTTACACTTGCAGTTTACGGTCTTGTCCGCCGATGGGCTATTTTCTGTATGCTCAAAGGCATCATTTGTTATTTGAAATGCTGTGGGCTTTTATAAAATATGAAAGTCACTGATGGAAAACTGCTTTCGATTTTTAAATTCTCATGTGCGCTTTTGGGAAGAGCGTTCACGCATGGGACTAGTGCATAAATGAATTTGCTTCGTAAAAATGCAATTGGAAAGAAGGGAAGAAAAAAAAAAATTAGATCATTGGCTTTTGCTACATTCCTCATGCTAGCTTCACATATCGATTGACTCTTAAATTCAGTAAGCTAAGCTTTTTGGTTCCTCTGCTGGCTTTTTGATTGGCAGAAAAAGCCAGGGGGGATAGCCTTGTATGGTCTGTTTGGGGGGAATTTGTGCTCTCCCTGACTATAAAATGGGAGGTAGTTCCTAGAAGCTGCTGCTGTTCCCTGTCTTAACGTATTATGGAGCTCATGTTAAGGACAGGGAATTTTAGAACAGAGCCATACTTGCATGCATATTTCTATCATTGCTCTAGCTACATTTATATTGGCTTCACGTATCTTGATTTGTTCTTTTATAAATATTGTTGCATTGGCTTCCTGAAATGCACATCTGAATCCTCGGCTGGCTCTTCGATTTAGCAGGAAGAGCCAGGGAGGATTGCCTGGTATGGTCTGTTTGGGGGGGATTTTCTGCTGCTCTCCCAGTTAAAAAATGGGAGGTTGTCCCCAGAAGCTGCTGCTGTTCCCGGTCTTGGCTTTCATGGAGCTCATGAAAGGACGGGGAATTTAGAACAGAGCCATACCGCCAAATTGTAACTTTAGCAAATATGCCAATAAAAAATTGACTAAATTTTGTCTCTTGTAATTTTTGACTTAAGTGGTCCTGACTGAAATGAAGCGTCAGCGTTAGTTCAAGCAGGCCTCATAGTCAAGCTCCGCTATCAGCTCATTCTCAAATTCCAACCCCACCCATATCAGCTGATCCAATTTCTATGGACTCCATTGGCAACTCTAAAATAAGGCGCATTACTTAAACGCAGCTTCCGTCTCTCTGCCTGCTTGGCTGCTTCCACTGCACGCTGCTTGTAACCCACCTCCTCCCCAGCTCCTCCTTAAACTTGTGTATAACTTAATCAGTGTCATTCTGTTGTCATTGATGCATGCTCTGTTCTCAATAGGGGGATTTTCTGCTGCTCTCCCAGTTAAAAAATGGGAGGTTGTCCCCAGAAGCT
This sequence comes from Culter alburnus, assembly GCA_028476615.1. Taxonomy (NCBI): domain Eukaryota; kingdom Metazoa; phylum Chordata; class Actinopteri; order Cypriniformes; family Xenocyprididae; genus Culter; species Culter alburnus. The sequence goes on along the minus strand of JAOTNS010001546.1, from coordinate 57,881 downwards.
GCTGCTGTTCCCGGTCTTGGCTTTCATGGAGCTCATGAAAGGACGGGGAATTTAGAACAGAGTCATAACGCCAAATTGTAACTTTAGCAAATATGCCAATAAAAAATTGACTAAATTTTGTCTCTTGTAATTTTTGACTTAAGTGGTCCTGACTGAATTGTGATACAACACTTGCCTTGCATCTCAGGATGAAAAGAAAAACATTTCAGATGAAGGATAATCCACTTCTTACCTCCGAGACTGTGTTGATCTATATTATTTTTATTGTGAGTATTAGGCTTATCAATATTGCTGATCACTGTTGTTGTGCTATATATATGATATTGTAATATTTACCAGCTATACTCCTCTGATTATAGAAAAGTTTATTAAAGTGTCACATCACAATACAATAGCAACATATATAAGTAGTCCTATAGTATTTTATGTGACATTAATACCCATTGTACGAGCTGTCTCTTTAATACCGCGTGGTTTACATACATCTTGCCGCTGATTGGGCTGACATTTCTGACACACCCACCAAACAAGAGAAAACGCATCTCAAACCCGTTGCACACCGTTGCAGACCGTTTCCAGGAAACATGTCGTTCAACCCGGAAAACGTAGCAAAACGTTGCGCACCGGTTTGAGCTTGAACGTGCCCCAGCACTGTTCCGACATGCTCTAAAGTAAAATTTGTGTTTAAAGTTACTGATTTGATGGGTAAGCTAACTGAAGTGACATTGCAGACTATGTTTTTCAAGTGTTTATATTATAATCGCTGTGTTAGTTTGTATATTATGTTTATTCGCAGTGTTAGCTTTTTATATTAAATAAATAACCGCTCTGGCACTCCCACACAAAGTTACAGTATCCTTTATCATGATATCAAGAATAATTATTAATTTCTTATTAATATTTCAACAATAAAATATGTCACCAGGAAAAAAACAAAAGAGATCTGCGTCTGCTTTAATAAACACGATGCACACTACATTAAGGTTCACTTTCACAGGTTATTAATATTCGTAACTCATTAATAAATGGTTCACAGGTTTCCACTTTACATTAATATTATTACTGGTCATATTACTGGTCTTGTGGTGAACAATGAATCCATGCAAGTTAAAACACAGAAAAAACTTGTTTGTCGCAGTAATCTTTAATCAAAATCTGAAAAGTTACTTCTGGTCTGGAATGGCGTTCCTTCTCTGATAACGTCAGTTTGACGGCTTGGGTTGAAAACGTGTAAACCACTCTTCTGCAACCGTTCATCTGCTATGAGCGAGATATGGAGAGGAGGAGCGCTAAAGTAAAACTCTGCCCTCTATTCAATATTCTGTTTCACTTAGAAATACGTCACAACACTGGAGAAGAGTCGTTTGCATCTTCCGGTTCACGCGGACTTTAATATCTAATCAAGTTATGGTTATTATCTTTTGTTTTATTTTCAAAATAAAGTTGGAATTTTGTCTTTAAAAAACAATAATTTTGTTTTTATACACTGCTGTGGAGAGGCATCATGACCTTTTTGGAGAGTATCATGGGTAAGACAAAAACTTCTGGTAAGCAACATAGTAAGAGGAGTGGCAGTCATGAGATATTAATAAGAAAAGCACAAATACAACAACCTTCAGTCTAATTATGATAGTCAATTTTTGCTGCATCATAAAATAAACCAGAAAATCTGGTTTTGAGTTAAATATATGTTAATAAATACATTTATTAAGCATTTATAACATGTGAGTTAAAAACGGCTCACTATTTGGCAGGTATTGCATTAAAGTCGCCTTTTTATTCATGCAGTTATAACTGCATTATTAATGATTATAATGCATTTGTAAATGACTTATTACTTATTAACAAACACCTTTATAAACCCTTTAAAAGGGAACCTTAATGTAAAGTGTTACCGATTTTTTTGTTAATTGCTAATACTTTTCAACTAACACTTCAACATCCAGCCCGAGATGTATGAGCTAAGGATCTTCTCTGCCCCCAAATAAACATGGAACATTCAATGTGACACAATATACAGTTATGTGCTTAAAAGTTGTGCTAAAATCATATTTGTAGCCTACACGGCGACATATTTTGTCAGAGCTATGTCACCGCTGTGATGCCTTTTATAATACACAAATCCATCTGTGAGCATTTGTTAAAGTTTAAAGTTTAAAATGGTTTTGTAATGATGTTTTTATTACTCCACTAGTTGTAGTCATCTTGTTCAGATAGCGATGATACTATTCATATTTTGTCTGTCGGACTGTATGTTTTTAGGTAAAGACTCTTTGAGAGCTGACAACATAGTGTTTATAGGAAAGAAATGAAAATGAAGGATTTAAGTGATAGTCCTTCTGTTTGAGAGTGTCTGACTAAATGATATTTCGTTTAGTGCAAATTTTCCAGTTATCTATTGATGGGGGATCACACGAAAAGCAAGCCATGCTGTTTTACACTGAAAACTATTACAACTGGATCACATCTGACTATTGCACTGAAAGCTGCACATTCATCAAAGTTTGAGGCTGTTAAAAAGTGTTCCACACTCTGGTAAAACCCTTAGTTAAAATTAAAATTGTATTTGCACAAAATTAAATTCAAGATGAGTTTACTACAAAAGTGTGTATAAGGCATATAGGACAGGCACAAATTGTGTGCAAATAGTTGTGCCAAAATCTTTGAAAAGAGCCAGTTAGCTATAAATAATACAAATCCTGGTCTCCTGGTCTATTGCGAAAGTTTGGTGATTTGTAAATGACATTTTCCCCCACTAATCGCTGATGTTGTTTACATTTTGTTTCTTTGTTGTTGTTGTTTTTTTTTTTTGTACATTTGTACAGTTTGTAAAGACTGCTCTCTAAGCATGGTCAAACATGTTCATGAAAACATAAATACAGCATAAAGAGAATTAAATGACAGCCTTTCTACATGACACTGCTTAAGACTAAACAGATGATATTTCTTTTAGGTCATCTTTCTGGTATGTCTACGATGTGTTACCTAATAAAACTATTACACTTCAAACATGATAGCCTGCAGAGATTTTCTTTTCTGGTTAGACAAACGGTAATGTCATTATTATTGTTTTACTGTTTGTCCCTATTTTTTATCATTTTCTTTATTGTTTCAATGTATGTATCTATTCATCAATAGAGTTCATAAAAACGGTATTACACAACTTGCAAATCTGATTCTTTAGGAGGTAAAAATAAATGTAAATAAAATAATAATAATCATGACAAAGAACTTAATGGTATTAATAATAAAACAATGATTTTAAAGGTACCATTCGCTACGCAGATGTTAAAAATAAAATGTTTGTATGCAAAATAAAATAATTCAAAGATCCTTTTGCTACATTCTGTACACACTGCCCCAAAAATCTATTTATGAACACCTTGAGCTCACTAGCATTACAGCAAATAAACATAGTTGTTGTTTTTCCGGCCAAAAGTGTAAGGAAAACAGAAACACAAAACCTTACAATCACACGCAATACGTTGAGAATGTTGGTAAACAATTTCTAAAACAGTAAGTTTCAGGAGAAATGCAAACAAAAATCAAAGAATCATAAAAACACAAATGTCTCCAAACTGTTACATGCTAATATCTGGTATGGTTTCAGATTCAGTATACTACTAGAACTTTGTGACTTGTGTGAACTTTGATGAGCTTTGAACACGTTGGGGTATAACAACGTTCAATTAATGTAAACTAGAATTCAGCGTGACTGAATGTGACAGCATGTTTCACATATAAGTTATCTCAGTAAAAACAATTGCATTTGCTAGCTAACTATTGAAATTTACGATATGTTAAAACATTCTGGTATTCTGCTGATGAGGGGGAAAACTGCTTAAAGCACGCTTTCATAAAAAGAAGAACAATTATTAAGACATAAAGCACACCATCTGTTTTGTGGATCAGACCTAATAGACAGGTACCTAAAAGTCATGAATCATCCCACCTTTTACTTAAAATGACTACTTATCTTCTGTAATTAATTTACTTAACGGTTGTTTAGAGACATACACAAAAGAACACTGAAATGTTCAACTTTAAGTGTAATAATTAGAAAAACCTGAAGTGTAATAGTTCTATTAGGTAACACATCGTAGACATACCAGAAAGATGACCTAAAAGAAATATCATCTGTTTAGTCTTAAGCAGTGTCATGTAGAAAGGCTGTCATTTAATTCTCTTTATGCTGTATTTATGTTTTCATGAACATGTTTGACCATGCTTAGAGAGCAGTCTTTACAAACTGTACAAATGTACAAAAAAAAAAACAACAACAACAAAGAAACAAAATGTAAACAACATCAGCGATTAGTGGGGGAAAATGTCATTTACAAATCACCAAACTTTCGCAATAGACCAGGAGACCAGGATTTCTGTATTATTTATAGCTAACTGGCTCTTTTCAAAGATTTTGGCACAACTATTTGCACACAATTTGTGCCTGTCCTATATGCCTTATACACACTTTTGTAGTAAACTCATCTCTTGAATTTAATTTTGTGCAAATACAATTTTTAATTTTAACTAAGGGTTTTACCAGAGTGTGGAACACTTTTTAACAGCCTCAAACTTTGATGAATGTGCAGCTTTCAGTGCAATAGTCAGATGTGATCCAGTTGTAATAGTTTTCAGTGTAAAACAGCATGGCTTGCTTTTCGTGTGATCCCCCATCAATAGATAACTGGAAATTTGCACTAAACGAAATATCAATTTAGTCAGACACTCTCAAACAGAAGGACTATCACTTAAATCCTTCATTTTCATTCTTTCCTATAAACACTATGTTGTCAGCTCTCAAAGAGTCTTTACCTAAAAACATACAGTCCGACAGACAAAATATGAATAGTATCATCTGCTATCTGAACAAGATGACTACAACTAGTGGAGTAATAAAAACATCATTTACAAAACCATTTTTAAACTTTAAACTTTAACAAATGCTCACAGATGGATTTGTGTATTATAAAAGGCATCACAGCGGTGTGACATAGCTCTGACAAAATATGTCGCCGTGTAGGCTACAAATATGATTTTAGCACAACTTTTTAAGCACATAACTGTATATTGTGTCACATTGAATGTTCCATGTTTATTTGGGGGCAGAGAAGATCCTTAGCTCATACATCTCGGGCTGGATGTTGAAGTGTTAGTTGAAAAGTATTAGCAATTAACAAACAAAAATCGGTAACACTTTACATTAAGGTTCCCTTTGTAAAGGGTTTATAAAGGTGTTTGTTAATAAGTAATAAGTCATTTACAAATGCATTATAAATCATTAATAATGCAGTTATAACTGCATGAATAAAAAGGCGACTTTAATGCAATACCTGCCAAATAGTGAGCCGTTTTTAACTCACATGTTATAAATGCTTAATAAATGTATTTATTAACATATATTTAACTCAAAACCAGATTTCTGGTTTATTTTATGATGCAGCAAAAATTGACTATCATAATTAGACTGAAGGTTGTTGTATTTGTGCTTTTCTTATTAATATCTCATGACTGCCACTCCTCTTACTATGTTGCTTACCAGAAGTTTTTGTCTTACCCATGATACTCTCCAAAAAGGTCATGATGCCTCTCCACAGCAGTGTATAAAAACAAAATTATTGTTTTTTAAAGACAAAATTCCAACTTTATTTTGAAAATAAACAAAAAGATAATAACCATAACTTGATTAGATATTAAGTCCGCGGAACCGGAAGATGCAAACACTTCTTCTCCAGTGTTGTGACGTATTTCTAAGGAAACAGATATTGAATAGAGGGCAGAGTTTTACTTTAGCGCTCCTCCTCTCCATATCTCGCTCATAGAATGAACGGTTGCAGAAGAGTGGTTTACACGTTTCAACCCAAGCCGTCAAACTGACGTTATCAGAGAAGGAACGCCATCCAGACCAGAAGTACCTTTCAGATTTTGATTAAGATTACTGCGACAAACAGTTTTTCTGTGTTTTAACTTGCATGGATTCATTGTTCACCACAAGACCAGTAATATGACCAGTAATAATAATGTAAAGTGGAAACCTGTGAACCATTTATTAATGAGTTACGATATTAATAACCTGTGAAAGTGAACCTTAATGTTGTGCATCGTGTTATTAAAGCAGACGCAGATCTCTTTTGTTTTTTTCCTGGTGACATATTTTATTGTTGAAATATTAATAAGATTAATAATTATTCTTGATATCATGATAAAGGATACTGTAACTTTGTGGAGTGCCAGAGCGGTTATTTATTTAATCTAAAAAGCTAACACTGCGAATAAAATATATACAAACTAACACAGCGATTATAATATAAACACTTGAAAAACATAGTCTGCAATGTCACTTCAGTTAGCTTACCCATCAATCAGTAACTTTAAACACAAATTTTACTTTAGAGCATGTCGGAACAGGCTGGGGCACGTTCAAGCTCAAACCGGTGCGCAACGTTTGCTACGTTTTCCGGGTTGAACGACATGTTTCCTGGAAACGGTCTGCAACGGTGTGGCAACGGGTTTGAGATGCGTTTTTCTTGTTTGGTGGGTGTGTCAGAATGTCAGCCCAATCGGCAAGATGTATGTAAACCACGCGGTATTAAAGACAGCTCGTACAATGGGATTAATGTCCATAAAATACTATAGGACTACTTATATATGTTGCTATTGTATGTGATGTGACACTTAATAAACTTTTCTATAATCAGAGATATAGCTGGTAAATATTACAATATCATATATATAGCACAACAACAGTGATCAGCATATTGATAAGCCTAATACTCACAATAAAAATAATATAGATCAACACAGTCTCGGAGGTAAGAATGGATTATCCTTCATCTGAAATGTTTTTTCTTTTCATCCTGAGATGCAAGGCAAGTGTTGTATCACAATCAGTCAGGACCACTAAGTCAAAAATTACAGAGACAAATTTAGTCAATTTTTTATTGGCATATTTGCTAAAGTTACAATTTGGCGTTATGACGCTGTTCTAAATTCCCCGTCCTTTCATGAGCTCCAATGAAAGCCAAGACCGGGAACAGCAGCAGCTTCTGGGGACAACCTCCTCCCATTTTTTAACTGGGAGAGCAGCAGAAAATCCCCCCTATTGAGAACAGAGCATGCATCAATGACACAGAATGACACTGATTAAGTTATACCAAGTTTAGGAGGAGGGGGAGGAGTGGGTTACAAGCAGCGGCAGTGGAAGCAGCCAGCAGGCAGAGAGACGGAAGCTGCGTTTAAGTAATGCCCTTATTTTAGAGTTGCCATGGAGTCCATAGAAATTGGATCGCGATATGGGTGGGGTTGGAATTTGAGAATGAGCTGATAGCGGAGCTTGACTATGAGGCCGCTTGAACTAACGCTGACGCTTCATTTCAGTCAGGACCACTTAAGTCAAAATTACAAGAGACAAAATTTAGTCAATTTTTTATTGGCATATTTGCTAAAGTTACAATTTGGCGGTATGGCTCTGTTCTAAATTCCCGTCCTTTCATGAGCTCCATGAAAGCCAAGACCGGGAACAGCAGCAGCTTTCTGGGGACAACCTCCCATTTTTTTTAACTGGGAGAGCAGCAGAAAATCCCCCCCCAAACAGACCATACCAGGCACTCCTCCTGGCTCTTCCTGCTAAATCGAAGAGCCAGCCGAGGATTCAGATGTGCATTTCAGGAAGCCAATGCAACAATTTTTAAAAGAACAATAGATACGTGAAGCCAATATAAAATGTAGCTAAAGCCATGATAGAATAAGTATGTAAAAGTATGGCTCTGTTCTAAAATTCCTGTCCTAACATGAGCTCCATAATAAGTTAAGACAGGGAACAGCAGCAGCTTCTGGGGACTACCTCCCATTTTATAATCAGGGAGCACAAATTCCCCCCCAAACAGACCATACAAGGCTATCCCTCCCAGGCTTTTTCTGCCAATCAAAAAGCCAGCAGAGGAACCAAAAAGCTTAGCTACTGAATTTAGAGCCAATCGATCTATGTGAAGCTAGCATGAGGAATGTAGCAAAAGCCATGATCTAATGATCATTTTTACAAAGCAAGTTCTTTGCCCAATCCGATGCTGAACGCTCTTTACAAAAGTGTACGTGACAATTTAAAAATCGAAAGCAGTTTTCCATCAGTGACTTTTTTTATAAAAGCCCACAGCATTTCAAATAACAATGATGCCTTTGAGCATTTGTACAGAAAATTGCCCATCGGCGGACAAGACCGTAAACTGCAAGTGTAAACATGAGTAAGCATGCGTTTCTCACAGGTCTCTCAATACCCTGTCAATGAATCCTGTGAATGTAATTTGCTTCAGCCAAACTTCACGCTCAACTTTAAGAAATTAATTGAAAATGCTCCTCTGCTCCTTGCCAGTGGACACGCACCAAGCACACGCAGCATCATCACGCATCTGCGGTCAAATTTATAGTATTTAAGTGTAAATGGCCCAACAGCTATTGAAGCCATAATATTTATTTTCAAGCAGGGAGCAGTACTCATTGCTTTTCTGGCTTGAGCAACGGCCGAAGGCAACATTCATAGCAGCTGAAGACCATCGCCCCATGGCCTTCAATGTAGAGACAGGAGTGGAGGAAGCTGCAGTTGTAGCAGCACATAGCAGTGAGTGAAGGAAGCTCTGGGAAGCTTGTAGTATTGCAGAGAGGGTGTAGATGGGAGGTAAACCAGGCCCTGGACATGGGCTTTCCTCCTCTTGTGGCAATAATGTGTCGTGCTGACCAGCTTGTGACGGCTCCTCAGGTAGCCCAACATAAATAACAGGATAAAGCAGAGTTAGATTCAGAGATTAAAACTACTTCATTTCTTGTTCCTATCAGTTTTAGAGTGCTTTAGAAATATGAGGTGGTGCAATTAATTTGATACATCAGAAATTGTGAGGTCATGTGACAGAATAATCAGCGTGTGGAAAACTCGCCACCTCTGAGAAACCGTGAACAAAAGGGGAAAAGCTGATCATTACTAGAGGTTTCTCTTTAAAGCCTGTTAGCAGAAAACAAATAGATGGATTTCTAGTACGCTGATGGTGGATGGATCCCAGCAACGCAGGTGACCATACTTTGGTTGAAGGCAGTACAGCTATGAAGAAAGTGCCACAGAAGAACACACAAGACACAAGAGTTGGAATTTCTGAAATTCAAACAGAGACAGAGAATCAGCAATTGTTGTTTAGCATGGAAATGTGTGCAGCCTGAAATATGAATTTAACCATGACTGACCAATAGGCTACTTCAATCTGTTTGGACTGAAGAGAGTCCCCTATTAATATGAACGGTTTTCCTCATTGTTGCAAAAACAATGTTTCTAGACTAGTGTTTACCCCCACAGAATACAGCTATCACAATGGATTCAATTACACAGAGCAGTTGACAAGGTGATAGCAGCACGGATAGCAGCTCATTGCAATACACTAGCAAATCACTGACCATTAAAACAGAATCACAACAACCCTCTATAACCTATTGTAAATGTGGAGGTCATTTGGACAGATGATAGCATGCGTCCACATTCATTCAGCTGAAACCAGCCCAAAAAACAAAAAAACAAAAACATGGTTTAATGAAAATATCAGCCCATTGGAAAGGCGTTGTATAGTTGAGCCACGGTAAATATCTATACATAAAAAAGCCCATCACCGAACATCTCATGTCCACTATGCTTAGTCATGGTAATTTAACGTATGGCTTATGCTGCTGCATAAACTTAATATGTAGCACTACTGTATATGCTTGTATTTTACTCCTCTATGCAAACTGTAAACACCCTTCTTAAAACCATAGACTGTAGAAAACAACAGGCTTTGTTTGATGATTCGCAGATTAAAAGAGAGGTTTAGATGCGAATGCAAGCCCCATACTGGAATCCAGAATTTTCTATTTAGAGTGATCTAATGCAGACACTATGAGCAAGCAACAGCTTCTGAAACTAATATTCTATTATAGCCTACTTTTAGTCCGAGTTTTTGAAATGAGCGCATACGTAAGAACGAACAAAGGAACGCCTCCCAAAACTCGTGCACGAGTATTGGAACACGAGTGTTTACCACCGGCATTCGCTGTGTTGTGTTAGTGGATTCACTATGTCGGACTCACCGCAGGTAACTCGTAATCTGCAGGTGTTTCTCCTGTCTCCAGACAAAAACATTGCATGCGGCGCCTGTGGAGTGTGGAAAGTTACTGGAGCGCGCAGCCGCGCGTCTCTCACAAGGAACGTCATGGCAGTGATTGACAAGCCAGAGGGACAATCGTTTACGATGATCGCTTAAACGATTGGCTGATGTTTTTAAGGCCCTACCTCATGCACAGATGATGTATATTAATATTATTACTTCAGTGCACCTAATAAATAGTCTTTTATCAGTTAGTAAAGACAGTTTCAAGTAATATTGCAAAAATGTATAAAACAAAACATCCTATTTAGCACCTTTAATCCCACATATATGTAGATGTCACTTCAAAACCCTGCAGCGTGCAACAGACTGTCGGTCCTCACAGCAGTATTAACTCTTAATTTCGTGATATGGCCACGAGAGCATACAAAGACCCTTAGCTCAATCTTAGCCCAAGCGGTCTAAGGAAGTGCAGCTGCATCAATAAGGTTAAAATTAATGATAGGAAAACAAAGCTTTCTGAAGCCTTTGAAGCTATCAATTTTTTTTTTTTTTTTTTTTTTGAAAAAGCTTCTAACTCGAAGCTTTATCACAATTAACTTAAATGATATGATTTAAATCTAGAGCTGCTGTGTAGCCAATGTTTCATGTTAACACGGTTTTGACAGTCTGCATGTAAAAAGCTCTATATAATAAAAGTGACTTGACTTAATGCGCATAAGCAATATCTGTGGTCAGACTTGTTTTCTCCACCTTATCCAACAATCATTGCAGCAGTTGCGGTTTGAAAAAGCGTGAGAACAAAGCGCCCATTTTCAAAATTTAAACCAGCTGTCCTGATCTTCTTTTACTGCATGACGTTCGAAGCTTCAAAACGTCAGTCAATCACGTGGTATTGCGGCACAGCGTGTGATAAAAGTCCCTACATCTATAGCTTTTGTCGTGATAGTGCTTTAAAAACTGCAACAGAGCTTCGGAGTCCCGGTATAACATACTATCACTATGGTCCATATACAATAAATCTCCCATTTCTGTTTAAAAGCAAAAACACCACGTTTTAGCAGTAAGTGACTGATGATAATGAACCTGATGCCCACAAACGAAACATCCTCCAGAGCCAAAGAACCAGTAAAATATGTGAGGCCGAATGGGACTAAACACATTGAAACACTTGCACGTTCATGTGAAACACTTGTGCTGACTAACATATATTTGGGCACATATATAAAACACGTGCGGTTACACAAAATCCTTGCATATACCCTGTAACTGACCAAGTATTGTTGTGCCTGCACCTTCAAACATTCTCACGTGTGAGAGAGCAAAAACATTTTAGTGTGTCTGGAAGTCGTTTCATTGCAACCGGAAGCTTAGTTAATTTGGAAATTGAAGCGCGGTTTATTGGAATCTAGCATGCAGTCATGGCAGATAGTAAGGCTGCTGCCGAGGCTGTAAATATTTTGCGAAATCTTCTTTGTTCTCCAGTCTTGATTAATACGATCGCTAATTCCGTAGATTCGAGTCCTTCGACCAATCAGACTCAGATTGATTCAGAAATTGGGGCATTGTTTCAACCCACGCATAATGTGGACGCTAGGAACACAAACCTCACACAGCACGTGACTTTTCCGAGCACACCGGGATCAGAGAACCAGACGCCCCGTTTCATAGCAAGACAATACAGCAGCTGGAAACCCAACTCCAAAGGAAAGAGGTATGTACCGCATATTTATGTTTTTCATAGCCTATATTGTTGTTGTTATTTTTTTTGGGCAGGATGATGCAACTTGACGAAAATGAACTTCATTATAGTTATAGTTTTATATAAGTGTAGTCACCATTAGTTTTGGAAGATTAGAATTCGCATTACCACAGTTTTACTATAAATTCCATGGTTAAACTATGATTACTGTTGCAAAATCATGGTTAACTTATGGTTACCATGAACTGTAATATGGTGCAACCACAATACTGTAAATATTTACAGTACTAAAATATTTAACATTTCATTTAGACAATGTGGGTTAAAAGTTAAAATGGTGCATTTTATTTTCCACATAAAAGGGTATTAAATTTGATTATTTTCCCTAGCACTTACATTGAGCTAGTTATCATTAAGAGAAAATCACATCACCTGTGTGTGTATGCCCACGCGCGTGCACATAAGATCTCTTAGTTACGCAATTAGCAACAACATCCTCTTCTTTGTGTCTTGACATTTTCTGCCAGACAAGAGTAGGGGTTACAGCAACTGATAGCATTTTTATGACATTTAACAATTTATTTCTCTTTTTTTTTTCAGGCCAAAACCACCGTATCATAGGGTTTATAATAAAGATATAATTCTTCTGACACACCCCAAAGAAAACAATGTGGTCAAACAGAGAACGAAGCAGAAGTTGTATGAAAAGGGCCACATAATAAGTGCTTTTGAGTTTGCTAAAACGTGGGACTACAGAACAGTCATGAATAAAATGCATGAGGCATTCAAAGGGAAAATTCCATGTGGTGTGGGGTAAGTTGGTTTGTAATCATGCATATGCAGGTGTGTACAACTTTTTAAGGTTAGTTAAGGTTTGAAAATGCAAGCTTGATCTCATGCTAAAACTGTTGTTTAGCCTCAAGAGTTTAATCAAATTTTATAAAACATTATCAAAGTTTTACTCTTGTGTTATTGTGTTTTTGTCTGTCAGTCTGGAAATCCTCTTGCCTTGTGGCAACAAACTTGTTGCTCCTACATTCCATGAAGGCCAGAAGCTCGATGGCAATGTGATTCAGAAGGTTTTCAAACGAGCTTCTCTTTATCTGAGACCATCAAAGCCTCTTCAAGTAAGTACAAGCCATTAAACTGAATTAATTTAAATACATTTATTTTATTTACTTTGTAATTAAGTGTATTTCCAAAAGGTTAATAGTTTAATTTGTCCTACTTTTTGGCATTAACTTCACACAAATGTGCACAATAACACTAATAACACTAATCACAAGGTTTCACAGCTAACTTGTTTTTGTAGTCAGTGTATGGAGAAACCTCAGATTCTGAAGAAAACTATGAGGAAGAGGAGGTAGATACAGGTGGCACAGATAATGAGTGGCCATCACATTCCTCAAAGTCATGCAAAGAATTTGTTTCAGCAAGTGCTAAAACTTCAACAGCGGAGCTACCTGCGACAGAGTCCCATGGCATGGCAATATCCATGGAACTTACATTAACCTCATAAATGACTTATTAGATGAAGATGAAGATGAAGAATTGTACACAGCTATTATTGCCAGGACCAGACGTAAGTGCATTATGCTTAATTTAAAGCAATAGTTTTACTGAACTTTTGATCACATCATCTGGAGGAGTGAGTCTTTTTCAAATCATGGTCGGTTAGTTAACATGAAGTAGGAGCTTTTTTAAGTAGGTGACTTCTTACTACAAATTTTTAAGATGGCATTTTGACACATTTTTGAATGATTTCTTTTCTGTTATTGTCATTTTAGACGCCCCAAAGAAGATGCCTCCCTAATTGATATCTTAAAAGAACTTGGTGAAAAAATCAGAGAAACACAGGCATTTGCAAATTCAATATCAATCGTGCAGCAGTGCTTGTTGGAGCTATTCGAGGCTTTTGAAGAGTGTCATACAACCCAAACCACACAATGTGCATTAAGTTCTCTGATGACAAGGGAACAACCGAAGAGGCTGTTGATCTTGGTGGCCCCCGATGAGAATTTCTACGGTTACTTATGGAAGCACTGTCTCACTCCGAAATGTTTGAGGGACATGAGGGACACTTGAACTTGGCCCTTGATTCCTTTGGTATGTATAATTGCATTGAATCAGTTAACGTTATAGTAATAATGAATTGCTGAATTTATTTATTTTGGGCCGCAGTATTATAACAAAGTGGTAGTTGCCCGATTGGACTTTTATTCTCATTTTACAGCTGTGCGGGATCACAGATATTTTTTTGCTGGTCAATCCATTGCTGTCAGCCTGGTTCATGGAGGCCCACCGCCATGTTTCCTCTCTGAAACTCTTTTCAGCTGCTTAGTTAAAGAACCAGAGATGAGCAGACCAGTCATTGAGGACATTGCAGACAATGAACTCTATGAAAAACTGAAACGGGTTTGTGGACACTTTTACGTTTTCTACTTGTGTAATGTGCATTTTATTTTGTAAGGCGTGCTATGAATGTTTTTCTTTTGGATGTTAAAAAAAAAAATGAATAAATGTGTATATATAATGTATATAATGTGTGTGTGTGTGTGTGTGTATATATAGATATATTTTTTTTGTTTTTGGAACCAGATTTCTGTATCCAGAACAGTGGAGGAGCTTCAGACATCTACTGAGCCTTTGACAGATTACTTGTCTCATGCTGGCTGCCTAAGACCTCTTACAAGTTTGATGGACAAGAATCCGTTACTGGAGGATGTTCTAATGTTTCAAGTGATTCACCGTGTCCGTGGTCCCTTTGAAAGGTACATCATGTCTCCGTGAATACCGAATACTATGATCTTTTAGTCTATTGGACAAATAGGTTTTCATGTGTTTTTGCAAGCTCATTATTTTATCTACTCTTTTAGGTCTACCTCGGTAGTAGCCATAAGGGTTTAAGTGTCATAAGAATAAGAATAAGATGAAGATGAGGGTAGATAGGATCCAATACGAAGTTTTAATAACAATAAACACAAGAACAGATGGATTGTTTAAACATGGGATAAACGCAAACATCAACCGACACTAAAGACTTGTTTGCAGTGGCGCAAAAAGTGGGTATGCGCTATATGCGGCGCATAGGGGCGCCAAAGCGATGTTTTTTTTTTTTTTAAATAATAAAAGTTATATATATAAAAAAGTTATATAAATTTTAGAGGACTAACAGGCTAGAGTAGGCGCCGGTGCCCTCATAAGATTCCATCATAGAATTTAGACATAGAAGGGTAATATCGCGAGTGGGCGGGGCGCAGCACTGAGTGAGCAGCAGTAACGTTAGTGAGTTGTAATTGAAACTCGAAAAAGATGGATAAAGCAAAAAAGCTATCGGGGGCTAAAAATAGAAAAAGAAAGAGGGAAAATGAGATGGCATGTCAAGGGATGCGACAGCAGCTAAATAAGTGGATGGTGAAAGGCAACAGGTAGGATTTAAAATGTGACGTTTATGCTTGGAGGCTTGCAAATACGTTTATTCATGTTAACAGACTAGCTAGCTAACTAAAGAGCGCTTTTGAATGTTTGGTAGCAACATTGTTACTAGGATTGGGCATTGAGAACCGGTGACTGACTAGTTCTAACTGTTTATTCTGTTTATAACTTTTTATTATTTGATAACATTGTTAATAATATATATATATTAATATATAATATATACATAGATATATGTGTACATATATACCATATAATTATGGTAGGGGGGGGGGGCGCCAAAAATTTTTTGCTGCATACCCCTCTAACACTGGATAGTTTCGCCCCTGCTTGTTTGTCACTTCCCTGAAATACAACCCATAAGAGCGTTTGCTATAGTTGCGCCCCTATCGACAACAGAACACTTTTATTTTAATGCATTGTTCCCTTTTATCTGCGTCATGTTTTGAGTTTCAACTGGTAGAGCATTGCAATAACAATATGCAGCCATGTGATCATGCGAGCGTGGGTTCGATCCCAGGGAACACATTTGCTCATAAAGTGTAAATGCACTATAAATCACTAAGGGTAGGTTTAGGGATGGGGTGGGTGTAGTCGTTAATAAAAATGAGTTTTGCTAAATGGAAATAGGAGAAATGGTATAAAAAGTCCACACATTGCATTTAAATAACGTGCATTTGATTGGTAATGACAGTCATGCGTCATTTCATGACGACAGATGTAACACAACACTGTCATTATTTTTACGTCCACTAGAGGGCAAATGACTTGAAAGGTGCTTGAAAAACGACCTATAGGTCTTTTTTTTTTTTTTTTTGGAGACAGGGAGTCAGGGAGCTTGTGAGACAAAGAGAGAAAAAGGCGTTTGCTGAAGAAGTCACAGGTTCCTGCTTTGCATAGTGAATAGTATGAATAGTATGACCGGCACAACTACTACATATGATAAAGTCAGGGATTTCTATGAGAGTGATGACATCTCAAGGCAAGCACCAGGGATGAGGGATGTGGTCACAGTCAGAGAAGGACGAGTAAAGAAGAAAATCCAGAAATGAAATTTAACAATGTCTATTCTAGAGGCCTACCGCTGCTTCAAGATTGAGCATCCAGAGTCTACCATTGGGAAATCTACATTTGCTGAGCTTTGACCATCTGACCATTACTCCGGTGTTCAGATACTCCAAGAAATGTTTGTCTTTGCCATTACCATGAAAACTTTAGGTTAGCCCTGGACTGTGTACAACATATTATTCCAAGGCAAGCAACAGGAGGGCTGCCGAATAAGGTCCAGAGGAGTGGCACACGAGGTGATGTACTTGGTCTTCTCTAGGCAGCGGCTACAACATTTCTGCATCACTGTTTTGTTAAGAGAAAACAAAGCACATTTTTCCAGGCCAAAATATTTCAAGCAAAAACAGACAAGGAAACTGTGGTGCTGCAGGTAGATTTTGCCGAAAACGACACCGCTGCTTACCAAGATCAGATCCAGTCAGCACACTGGCATCAAAGACAAGTGTTTCCCTGTGTTCTGTGTCTGATGGAGATCCAGAGTCGTGTGCCATAGTGAGTGACAGCCTGGACCACCACAAGAGGTCTGTGGCAGCGTTTCTCACAAAGATTGTGGAGGACATTCAAGAGAAACATCCTGCAATGAGAGTGAGGCACATATTTAGTGATGCCTCTCAGTTTAAAAACAAGTTCCTCTGGTGTTTCCTGTCAACCACATTCCAGGAGCTGTTTCCATCTTTAAGGGTACAGCGGCACTTCTTTGCCACAAGCCACAGCAAAGGTGCAGTGGATGGTGTGGGATCAACAGTGAAACGTGCTGTTAGTACTGGTGTCCAGCAGTTGCCTTTTTTACAGTTTCCAGCAAGTTGAGACTGTTAGTGACAGCCTGGGATGATGAACTCTCTGCCAACAAGAACTCTTTGTAGAGATGAACATGCTCTGCATGGTATTTCACTGCCTCAAACCAGCTCTTCCACCTACTTCTGGAGGATCTCCTTCATAATCAGGAAGCTCACCCATCTTCTTTTTCTCGCAGGCTTCTTGAAGAAGACTGATCTCATTCAGGTTACTAGTAATGCACCCTCAGTGGAGTATTAATAATTTAGTATATAATTTTACTTTAAAAATCTAGTTACAATCACCTCAAATGCAAATTGAAACCTCAATACAAAAACATGTTTGATGATGCAAAAGAAAAACCCAAGAAACACTGTTCGGTTGGTAAGTCTGACGTCACGCGGCAGTGCTTACGGGTCCTAACGCTCTATCTCATACCACCAGAAAACAACAAACTGTGCTAATATACTACCAGAAAATGATAATCATAACCTTTATCTCCATACCAAAATCCCAGATGGCCAGACAGTGATTCATCTTTTATAAATTGTTAAACATTAATATCTGCATGTTCAAGGGCTGAAGATCATGGCCTGTTCAAGGGTGTCTTTGTGAGGATGAAGATGTTTCCAGGTTTGTGTACTACATTAATAAGAAGACAAAGCAGGTAGGTTGTATTGTTGTTTTCTCATAGTGCTGAGGGGGAAATATTTCCATATCCCATGTTTCTGAATGTGTAGTTCATGTGCACTGATGTAATACACAAGCACTGGCCATCCCTGCGGAGAGTTGATGATTGTCCAGAGCTCTCTCCTCTCCTGCACATGAAGCCCTTCCTGTCACTGATGCATGCAAAGGCACACTAAAGGTACTGTATGTTTCTGCTTTTCCTTTAGACAGGTGACTGCTGTGGTCTTTTAGCGTTTCATTTTGCTGTAGTGTCAAAACTGAATTCCAAGACCGAGCTTATGTATTATAAAAATGTTGTATCCTGTTTTCCATTTGAAAGGTTCATTAATCATGAATGCATCTGTCATTAGTTTTTGTCATTTAACAAATGCACTTTATGGTATTGTTATTCATTAGACAAAAGCTCAAATTCAGGAGGAGTCCTTAAACCTTGATGCAGTAAAGACCGAGTTGGCAGTAACAGATGACACGCTTAAAGACTGGACCAGTGAAATCCAGCAGTGGCTGATACGGGCAGGCATATTTTACATTACTTTAGCACTGTACTTTTGTAGTGTTGTGTACGATTTTTCTCATCCTCATGCCTTTTGTAAGGCCCGCCTAATGGTTCCAATGACGGTTTCCCACAGGACAGGGAAGGTTTAAGCGTGTATGCCTTTTCAGCGTCTCTATTAAGTTCACTTAATTTCACTTGCTTAATCTGACTCCAATTTCAAATGATTCTTACACTTAGGTTGTGTTTCCAATTAGAAATTCATCATTAGTTATGCATTAATTTAGATATTTGATGATTCTGGATATTCCATGTTTCAATTGTTCAGTCATTAGGGACCCGATGCTGCACAGAGATACTCGCCCCGGGATTTCGCGGTAAACTCACGGACATAAACTCGCCAGTCTGATCTTCGTCAGAGGGTGTAATAAGTTGGCTAATACCTTTAGTCGGTTGCCTACTGCTCACTCGAACAAAAGTGTATTTTAATTTAGCCACTTCCATACAACTTGCTAAATCAGCGGTAAACAGAAATCAAAAGGTCTTCAGATGAAGTGCCTACTGCTCCTTCATTCATGCGCCTTCAGTTTGTTTTACCCTGGACACAGATTTACGGTAGCATTAGCCTCCCATAATTTACTGGTAATAATGATATCAGGAGAATCCAGAGCAAATTAAATATAACATTTTATTTGTCAGGTAACAGTGTATCGTGTCAATTACACACACCAATAAGGCCAATTCAGAAATGATAAATGCATAACATCGATTACAGAAATGCTATATACACAGTGATGGGTGAATGTCCTCAGACATTCACCCCTCTCTGGGGGGCCTCTCCTACAGATGATCCCACATGACTGCTTTGCTCTTTACCTTTTATACCAGAACCAGAACAAAGGATCGTAAATGTTTATTACACCAACCCTGTTTTGGGGAAGAGGAGAAGAGACACCACCCAAAAAGAGGACAGAATTTTCCTTAATTTTCCATCTTCTTCATAATTCTAGTGACTGCTATGAAATTGAGACCGTTTTACCAATCGCACTGAGACAAATTAAATGATACCAAACATGAAAAGGGAAAAACAATAGATACACAAGTACATTATATGTTTTGAATAACTTTTAGTGACTTGAGGCAGGGGAAGGAGAGTTTTGTGTGTGTGTGGGTGTGTGTGGTGTGTGTGTGTTTGTGTGTTGGGGTGGGGAGGCGTGTCCTTTTGGGGTTAGGTGAGGCGTTGTCCATTGCTACTTCTTTGAGATCTTCTTTCCAGATTAAAGTTTTATTACTTTATTGCAGGACGCTTGATCTCAGTTTTTTTTAGCAGGAAAATCAGGCCTTACACTCTGATGTAATCATAATGTACATGTTTATTTCTATTGTAAAAGCATATCTTATCAACTTATCAATAAGACAACTGAGACTCTTTATGTGAGCATCAGTCAGAGGAAGAGAGATCTTTACTATCAAAAAGGTTAGATCATTTTTAAACATCAAATTATTTTAAAGACAGATTCATTTTCAGAAAGAGTGCCGAGCCTTTACAGCTCACGCTAGTTTGGATACTCCGGAAACAACAACTGGAGTTGAATAGAAATCCCAAAAATGGATCAGTACCAAATGTTTGTGATCCAACTTTATATTCAGAACATGTAAGTACCATGTTATATATTGTGAATGTTCGCAAATCACCTTAGTGAATGTGTTTGATATAGTGCATTTTCCAAAAATCCCCGTATCTGATTCAGTCTGTTTGGATATTGTAAGCCATAATATATCTTCAGATGTGGTCATTTTAAAAAAAGTTTCTGTGTCCTAAAATTATATTTGCGTTTGTGGACTGTGGAGTTTTTCTTTTTTTTTTTTTTTTTTTTTATCTCTGGTGCTATTACCGTAAAAGTGTGATCATTAACTTTATTGAAGGACTGTAATTGAAAAATTAATTAAACACAAAAAGCTGCAATGACTGCATATTATGTTATATGTTGATAAACAGTTGTTCTCGTACAGCGGTTCCCAAACTTCCTGCAACACGCACCTCTTTCTAGCGTTTGAAACCTGTCAAGCACCCCCAACACCTTACTACGGTTAGACATCACATTTTTAATAACAATAACCAAATACAAATGTTCACTGTATATTAGAAAACATCAACATTTCAGTTATTTAAAAAAAAAAAAAATACTATTACTTCACTCCATTCAAAATGAGGCTCACAGCCTAGACACAGACGACACTCCTCTGCATAATGGTAACCACAACATTCAAAAACACTATTGAAACTACTCTAAATGTCCAGCATAACAGAACATTAAACTCTAACATAAACTAACAACATCTTTCCCTTTACTGAAAAACACATAACACTTTAATCCCTAAATTTACTCTCCTAAGCATGCTAGGAACTACAGATCCACTGCCCACTTAGTTATGTCAACATTAATTTGTGTTTCACTCAGTGTTAAATAATTTCTTATTTCTTGGTCTTCACTTTTTGACTTTCTCTGTGTCTTGGGATTTTTCCATTGTGCAGCTCATGTGCCTACCCAGACAAAACAACAAGTAGTAGTCCTTGGACACACTGACACTCTCACACACAACCAGAAGTTGAAGACACACACACATTTACGCACATACATTTCTTATTTGTTATTATATTTTGTGAAATGCCATACATGGTAAGGTTTACATGGTAAGTCGTATGATTGGATGCTCAAGCCATCCTGGAGATTGTTGTTTGACCTATGTCTATAAATATGACCCTTCTTCCTGAATAAATCTGAGAATGCTTTGTACCACACTTGATCTGTGTCTGCTTGGTCATTCTCCCGAGATCTCGCGCTGCTGCTGCCACACATCACAGGGGTTGAGGCGCCTGTTTGTAAACTGATGACTGAGACTACAAATATTCTACCTATTATTGAGATTTTAATCTAACGTTTGGGGGCTCGTCCGGGATATTCCCAAGAAACACGGGACTGGGGGACTGAGAGGTCATCCTTCATCACAGGTAAGTTGTTTTTTAATAATTTCCTGTGGTGGTAGGATTGATTGAACTCATCCCATGTTATCCTTGGATGCAGCTCTAAGAGTCAGTCCAGGAAGATTTGTCTGGAAGGGTACTGTTTAAACGCACAGCTACCTGGCAAATATTTTGGTAATCCCTCCGGTGCGAGGAAGATCCGTGCAGATCCGCTCTGACGGATATCCGTTTAGATCCGCTCTGACGGAAAATAAAGTGTTGATGGGAATATTCCGGTTGACGATTAATAAATTGGCTGAATAATTATAATTAAAGAATTACAAAAAGACCCCTTTGGTGTGGTGTGGCAAATTAAAAATCAAATTAGGTGAAGGATGGGTCAAAAGATATCAAGACCAATTCAAGATGAGACACCTCGAAATTGGATGTTTAGAAATAATTGTGGATATTGGACTGAACCCTATTTATCAAATTTAGAGGGGTGGACTCAAGGAAAAGTACAATTGGATCCTTCCCCCAAAGAAGGCTTCAGGGAAATCAAATTTCCATACGTCCTGCTAAGGCAAGTGACATCGAAAGTATATGTAACAATCTGCCTTCTCCCTCTCATCCAGTGAAATTTGTACAGATCCTGAAATGTCATACCCGTTATGCACAACTGACGGGTCCAGATTTTAAAGTAATACTCCTCAGAACTTTGGGGATGATGTGACAGAGACAGAGAATTGATGTGTGTCCTTCTCTGAAAACAGAAAATGATAAATGACTGGAAAAGGGAAAGGAAGGCGAGAGAAATGTCATTATTGTGGCAAACCTGGTCATTGGGCAAAGAGTGCAGGAAACGAAAATGATGGGGAAAGACGCAGACAGGGAGAAACTCCAACCAAGAATTAAAGAATTAAAAACTCCAACCAAGAGTAACAATTACCAAACAGAATGGACTCCCCAATAGGGATGCCTAAGGAGGAAGGAACCCCAAGTACTTCTGCTCACTCTAAAATATAAAAATAACAAAATTGATTTGCCAAATTTGGAATTGAATGTAGATGGTAAAAAATATTGCCTGTGGTCACAAGTGATGGTCAACATTTTATGAAAATGATTTTGATGATGATGTTTCACTTTTTTTCCCTTCTGTGCTGATGGTGTCCACTGAGCCACACCCTCATCCTGCTGATTACATGCTGAGTGAAGGGTGAGGGAGAAGAGATAGCGTCACTGAAATGAGTAATTCCAAAACTGTGGGCTAAGCACAAGGTTTCATCAATGATAAACCGTACACTGTGTTACTGAAAACAAAAACACCGGTCTATGTAAAACAATACCCTCTCTCTCCAGAAGGGCATTGAACCTGTGATTGAAATTTGGGTAACGCTTTAGATTACAGCCCGGAAAGTACTGCGTAATTACAACGAATTTACAGCGTAACTTTCAATAACTATAGTGTATCTATACAGTAAGTATGTGTAAGTATAGGGGAACAATATGTAAATTATTGGGAATAAAGGGGTAACAACCAGGAAAATAACAAATATTTATACTGTAAATATTTTATAACTAAGGGGTACTTATGACATATAACTAAGGGGTAAGTATGACATTACGGGCCGTAATTAAGTGGAGCTTGTTACACTCTTATTTCATGTAGTTACAGGGTAAGTAATTAATAAAATGCAAACAATCTGATATCACTGACACTGAAACCTTTATTTGAAAAACAACTTTATTAAAAACAGGTCTACAACACTTATTATTCATTTTTTTAAATCAACTTTTCATTTCAAACTCTAAAGTCCTGACAGAAAGTAACAGGTTTTGTCCATTTTTTGGTTGTTGTTGTTTCTCGCTTGGCTTCCTCCTGCTCTTGTTTCTCAACTGATGAATCTTAAGAAGGAATCTCATTGCTGTTCTGTATTATAAGAAAGTACAGTACACCCCGAAATTTTCTCATGGTTTAGGCTATTCATCTTTTCGTTTCTGACCAACTGTCACCAGCGCCTGTATGAGAGTCGACTTTACGTTTGAAGAAGCATATTAATGAGCAACGTGAAGCTTTCATGACGTTCTCGCGGGAGATTCGTGTGAAACTCGCGCGAGAACTGCCGTCTCTGTTATTCTGTCTCGTTTGTTTCTCATTCTCATTATCTGTTATTCTGTGTATTTTGTTGTGAGCATTACTAAAAAAAATAATAAAAAAAAAAAACTGACAGCATCCAACATCTGCGTGAGTTTCTCGGCACGTTTACGTCACGCTTCAAGTTACGTCAAGCATGAACTCTCAACCCTCGCATGCACGCGCAGGAGACAGTTGGTCGAAAGTTTTAAAAATATACAAATATTTGGTATTTTTCTTACAAATACGTGTCGTTTCACTTCAGAAGACATTGATTCATCCATTAGGGTCGTATGGATTACTGTAGTTATTGCTGTATGTGCTGTTTGATGCTTCGACTTTTAGGAACACGTGAGCTTGCATTATAAAGCGTTCCCAGATGATTTATTTTTTTTCCTAAAATCCTTTTTGTGTTCATCTTAAGATGGAAAGTCGTATACATCTCAGATGGCATGAGGGTAAAAGATGAGTAAACGGTGAGCACATTTCCAGGTGTACTGTATTTTCTTATAATACAGAATAGCAATGGGATTCCCTCTTATTAATGGGATCATCAGTGGAAAAAGAAAAAGAGGACAAGAGGAGTAGGAAGCCAAGCAAGAGAAACAATAAGAAGTGTTGTAACTTTAAATCTGTTTTTGAAATAAGTTGTTTTTCAATAAAGTTTTCAAGTGATATGACTGTTTTGTTTTATTTATTATTTATTATTTTAATTAATTACTTACCCTGTAACTACATGAAATAAGAGGGTAACGAGCTCCACTTTAATTTACGGCCCGTAATCATATTTACCCTGTAACTACATGAAATAAGAGGTAACAGCTCCACTTTAATTTACGGCCGTAATGTCTTTTACCCTGTAATACATGAAATAAGAGGGTAACAAGCTCCACTTTAATTTACGGCCCGTAATGTCATACTTACCCCTTAGTTATATGTCTAAGTAATAGTTTAAAAATTTACAGTAAAATATTTGTTATTTCCTGGTTGTTACCCCTTTATTCCCAATAATTTACATATTGTTCCCCTATACTTACACATACTTACTGTATAGATACACTATAGTTATTGAAAGTTACGCTGTAAATTCGTTGTAATTACGCAGTACTTTCCGGGCTGTAATCTAAAGCGTTACCAAAATTTGTTAAAACATGGCATTATTATTAAGACGCACTCACCATATAACACACCTTTTATTCCTATTCTCAAAGCAGATGGACAAAGTTGGCGACTGACACAAGATTTGAGAAAGATCAAAGATCTGATCTTTCAACAGTGGTACTGTATGTGGTAACTATGATAAATTCAATACCTCCAACACATACATTCTATTCTATCCTTTATATATGTTCTGATTTTTTCAGCATACTGATATCTGAAGAGGTGCAGCCATTATTTTCATTTATGTACAACCAACAACAATTTACATGGACACGTCTTCCTCAGGGCTATGTTGACTCGCCTGCTGTGTTCTCTGCAATCGTGCACAAAACCCTCAGCAACATCAAGCTCCCACCAACTACGCTCATCTCAGCCACGACAACCGAGAACTGAACAGGCCTCCATCATTGTCTGCTTCAAGAAAGAAAGTGCAGTGGGTGAGACCACAAGTCTCTTATCTGGGACACATTATCTCAGAAGGCCATTGACACCAAAGCCTCACCACAACAAGTCATCAAGTGGACTGTTGAAATGAACTACAAAAAAGACTTCCACCTTTACGTGCATGAGAGCGGGGGCATTGCAGCGGGGACACTGGCCCAGGAACACGGTACAAGTTATCGCCCTTTGGCGTATTTTTCCAAAACATTAGACAACATTACACAAGGTCTGCCTTCGAGCAGTGGCTGCTGCTGCCCTGATGGTATGAGATGCTGAAAAAACAGTACACATCCACTGACGTTACACACCTCACATCAGGTAAATGCAATTTTACATAATCTTAATACGCAGCACATGACGGCACAGCGCAACTACAAATTCAATGATTAAGCCAACATCTGTGCCACACACTGATGTCATTGCTTTGAGAGAGTTGCTTGGTACTGCTGACCAAACCACTGACAGCACTGATGAGGTACCTGATTGTTTGAAAACAATTGAAACTCAAACTGCTTGTAGGACCGATCTGTTAGATCCGGCCCTAGAAGATGGGGATAGTCTATATGTTGATGGTTCATGTTCTAAACCATCAGATGGTTTATAGTTATGCAGAAAAACATTACCATACACATCAGCACAGGCAGTGGAACTTGTTAATAAAATTGTCAAAATTTATACTAATTCTAAGTACGCATTCTGATTTGATAGTAAGTTATTATGTAGTGCAGCTGACGAGCAAAGTGGCCATAGTCAAGGTGAGGGGACATGCAGCAGGGATAAGAAGCAAGTAAGTAATCAATTGGCCAAAGTCGCACTTGTGTTGCTTATACATCACTATCATGGTCTCTCGCACACAAGTTCGCTAAGACAGCTCAGGCAATTAATGCTTTATCTGTGCAAAAACTAACATCCATTGACAGATTCACAAAGTGGCCAGAAGCTTTCCTATGTGCGAGGGAGAATGCAAAAAAATGCAAAGACTTAAGGCTGCCCCGTGCCAAGGGGGACGTTCAGATTAACTAGGAGAGTAAACATATGGCCGGAAAGGAGCTGAACACGCAGCGTTACGTCCATATGCGATCTGATTAGTTAAACTAGACCAACGTAACAACGTCAAGGACCATGGAAGGAGAGAGCAGTTCAGTGACAGGCAGTGTTGGAGAAAAATTTGACTGCAGAATGGGACTTGTAACAATAACTTTGAACTCGGCTATGCCTGCTGCCATGACGGAGAACATGGACGACACCAAGGACTCTTTGATTTGTCATGCCATACACAGCATCTGGTCCGTTGTCCCTCTAACTTACAATGCTGCCAAGACAATCAACATGACTATGTAAAAAAGACAATGGTTCTCTAACTGGGCGACGTACTTAATTTGTTGTTTCCTGTTCTACTGTTTACTGATGATTTTACTGCTTTTATGTTTGACTCCATGCATATTACAATCCATACAGGGAATGATTAAGACAAGTCTTGGAATATGTGATTATGATTATGTTTTTAAAGTTTGCTTGCTATTATTGAAAAACAGATTGATCAATTTCCTTTAAAGGAAGCACTAAATCAAATGATTTAAAGTGGCCATTGTTAAATAATTTCTTATTTCTTGGCTTCACTTTTGACTTTCTCTGTGTCTTGGGATTTTTCCATGTGCAATCATGTACCTACCTAGACAAAACAACAATTAGTAGTCCTTGGACCACTGACACTCTCACACCAACCAGAAGTTGAAGACACACACACATTACCACATACATTTCTTATTTGTTATTATATTTCTTGAAATTCCATACATGTAAGGTTTGATTCTTAAGTCGTATGATTGGATGCTCAAGCCAGCCTGGAATTGTTGTTTGACCTATGTCTATAATATGACCCTTCTTCCTGAATAATCTGAGAATGCTTTGTACCACACTCGATCTGTGTCTGCTTGGTCCTTCCTCCCGAGATCTCGCGCTGCTGCTGGCCACACATCACAGAGGTTGAGGCGCCTGTTTCTAAACTGAGACTGCATTACAAATATTCTACCTATTATTGAGATTTAATCTAACAATCCTCAAGAGGAATTTGGTAAATAACAGTGATGAATTTAAGTTTAAATCTAAAATTCATGTAAAATTAAAGTAATTAAAGACAAAACCCTTAGACAAAACTGACAGTGCAGTAGATGGATTAAGAACACAATGTAGTAAAGATTTGGTCCATTTGATACTGAATCATGAAGTTTATTCAAAATATGATCCGTTGACTTTAATTGGTCCTCATCTACATCGTCCTTTACAGCTTTATTTTGTTTTTCTTTACAGAGAAAAATGAGAGGCATTTTGGCATCATGTCCTTCTGCTGAGCCTCAAAGAAGCTCTGCCTCATCATGGTCTTTTCGGCAGCAGAAAGCCTCAGAGCGCTGGAAAGAGGCAAGACCATACCACCTACAATTTCTTATCGCAAAGGAGGCTGTTGCTCATCCCTCGTGTTGCCTTTGCCACGAGCCTGCTGTTATCAGGTTGGTTTTCAATAATATTAAACTTGAATTACCCAGGGTTGGTTTGCTGAGAATTAATGCTCAGTGGCAGCTTTATAAGCTAAGATGCGTGTCTTGTGGAATGAAGAAAACTTGGATACCCAGATGAAACCACATTAATGAGAAAAGTAAATGAAGGATCTTTGTGCTGTGAGGTGATAATGCTAAACACTGAGCTACTGTGTAGTCCTATAAAATCAGATAAGAACTAATCAAAGTACATTTGAAATAAATTATTCACCTGAAATAATGTATTTTATTAGAATGTTTTTTTTCTCTGTAGGTGCAGAGAGTGTCTTCCTGAGGATTGGTTCTGTGAGGACTGTGATGTATTGCATCTCAAAAAACAGCCACTCCACACAGGGAAAGTGTGATTCGGTTTTTGAAGCCATTCCTCCAACTTCATGCATCATTAAAGGAGAAGGTGGATATTGCACACCCATGAGCAAGGTACGTTCACACGAAAGTCCCTAATTTTTGCTGTTCATGCGTGTCAGCAGCAGTTACAGATCATCTAAATTAGTGGTTTTCTTTCTTTTTTCCAGCTTGTATTTTGCCAACTGTGTCTCACTTGAGTAGCCACATACTAGAGGGGCTGACTGTAACTTGTCCCTTTGATGGATGTTCAGAAACTTTCAGTGTAAAAACATCCTTTTCATCTCATATTTCCAGATATCATAGAAGCTGGCATGTCACTCAGATAGCACCGGTTCATCTGTGTGAAGTTGTAGAGTAGTCTTATGCAGGTGAGGGACACATGTTGATGAAGGTGTACCTGAAGAAATTGATTGGTTAATGCAGGCCAAAATAAGAATGGAGTGCAAGATGCCTACACAGTATGAAAAACATTATGCATGAATACAGAAATAAATGTACATATTTGTAGTAATCAAATCCCCTCAGTCTGTTGAGAGCAATGAAATGAGCTTTAAGTGTCAATTTACGCAGATCTGAAGACATCAGCATAATAAATGAGGTGAAACAGGAACTATTGACATGAAATAAGAGTTTTCAGCAGTTTCTCTGTTGATATGATGATCCTCAGACTATCAACACTCATTCAACAAGACTTCACATCATCTCACTTTATTCTGAGTGTTTGCTGATAGAAATGATTATTTGAGTCAGATATATGAGAAAGACTATAAAACACTGCTCTTTTGAAAGACTACTGTTTATTTCGCAATATGACATTAATAACACAAAAAACATAAGGACACTCACCATCATCAACCACTAAAGATAAATACAGCAATATGATATATATGAATTGAAAGTTTGATTTTCTAATAAGTACTTGATTGCAGTAGTGAAATTAGATCAGAAGAGACATGATCACAAAACCTTTTGAATAAGAGCAGCACAAAGTAGAGTTATAATACAGAATCATCTCATATTTGAATATCAAGCATTGATCTGTATTAATCCAGTATATCACCATATAGGCTACATGTAGATTAGAGAGGATGATTAAAGTGTGAACTCAATGTAAATGAACTACCTAAATGAGTTTTCAGAAATATAAACCAGAATGAGTCTGAGGAGTGAAATGTTTCCTCAGATGAACTGCATTAAGTGAAGATTATAGAGCTTTTTAGCTTAAGCTGATTTAAGTTTTATCTGCTTTGTATATGCTATGTTATTTGTTATATTGTCATGATTAAAAGCCACCGACTGACAATATATGTGACATTTGTGTGTGTTTGTAATATTTATGTTGTGTAATCTGCAGATTAATATGAGCTTTGTTCATTTTGAACTTTGACATCCCACATTTAAACTCCTTAGGATTGTTTTTGGTGTTTCATATCAGCTCACCTGTAGAGCATGTGTTGGGACTAACCCAGCATCCAAAGATGAATTAATAAACACTTGAAAACTGGGACCAATTTCAGAGAAGAAACTCTGAGGGAACAACATCAAGGCGGAAGTTATTTTCATCCGGTTAACCAGATCACCCAGATCCTTTAAAGAAACATGCTGAAAACGATAACACCGGAGTAGCCAGCGATTCAGAGTCAGATCTGGGAACTGCAAAGTGGAAGAACAAATGACTATCACATTGTCAGAAAAAAAAACTTATTTTATTTTTTTAAAAAACTAAAAACATAAACTGAATTATTGATTTATTGTGGTAAATAAAATCTTAGGCCAATGATGATGTGTAGCAATTAATCAGAAATACCTTCATCTAGCTAATTTGCAGCAGCTGGAACTTGAACAGACAGTCTTTAAAAATCTCAAAGGACACAGTTAAACGATCATGCTTCCATCTTTACGACAGGCCTGTCTGAGAGAACGATATTATCACTGAGGGTGCAGAACATTATATCTGTCACAACTGTGACAATGAATAGCTAATCTCTATTGTTATGTTCCTGTTTGGTTGTACTCTTTCCCACTCTTCTGAGAATATGCCATGGGTTTCTCAAAGCTTCTTCTAACTATTGTTTCTGCAGCCCTGATACATGGTGGTGTATCTTTGCTGGTTTTGTTGGTTTCTGGAATATATACTGTCATACTGTTGAAAAAATGTTTTGAATGACTTTAAATGAATTGACATGGCCTATAAACAAATATTTTAAACGATTCAAGTTTGTTCTGTCAAGTTACTTTTGAAACATTTGATAAACTAAATTTAAAATGAAATGCAATTTAATATTTTATTTTTTGCAAAGATAAAGGACAAAATATGTTTTAAGTTACATAGTAACAAAGTCTTAGTAGGGTATATTCAATAAAAACAAGAGTAACACAAACATTTAGCTTGTATGTTGTGTTACTTTCGTCCCAACTGACAAGGTCATCGACATCTTCTGTTCACAGTGAAATTATACTGAAGCCGTTCTACATTTGTACAAACATACCCTGGTATTGATTGACCACCCTTGTGATTTTATTGACCACAGCAAAAATATATCTCTGTCTAAAACATCCCTGCTCTCCCCTACAAAAAATATGCAAACGTCATAGGTCATATATTGTCAGTCGGTGAGTCTTCATTCAGCTTTAACCCTGTGATTATTCAGGTAGGGTCAGGATAGTCAGATCTGCCTCAATCATAAGTTCTCACCCCCGCAGCTGAAGATCTTCAGGAATGTGGAGAGAAGACTCTCTTGAGCTTCTGTTCTGAGCTCAGTTTAAGTAAAGCTCTCTGTCATTGGTTGTTGATACATCACATGATCATCCAGTTTGATGCTGACAGTGGCGGGAAGTTTAACTTTACAGAGAGTAGCTCATGATGGCAGCTGTTATTAGTCCAGCATGTGAAAGAAAAAGATAAAAGTTTTCAGAATATAAACCAGAATGGGAGTCTGTGGAGTAAAGGCTTCCTCAGATGCTGAACTGCATTAAGTGTAGAAGGATAAATGATCAGGGACATGTAACAGCATCTCCAATATTGCTGGATAAAGCTAATTTCACTACTGCAATCAATGTACTTATTAGAAAACCAAACTTTCAGTCCATATATATATTATTTTGATGTTGTATTTAGCAGCAGTGGTTGATGAAGATGAGTGTCATTAGTGTTTGTTTTTGTATTATGTGTTTTTTTATCCGTTTCATGTTGTAAGAAATAACAGTATTGTCTTTCAATAGAGCAGTTTATAGGACTTCAATAATGGGTTTCTATCAGCAAACACTCAGAATGAAGTGAGATGATCTGAATGTCTTGTTGAATGAGTGTTGATAGTCTGAGGATCATCAATATTAACAGAGAAACTGCTGAAACACTCTTTATTTCATGTCAATAGTTCCTGTTTTCACCTCATTTATTATGCTGATGTCTTCAGATCTGCTGTAAATTGACACTTAAAGCTCATTTCATTGCTGTCAACAGACTGAGGGGATTTGATGGTGTTTATGTATGTTTATTTCTGTCTTCATGCCATAAATGTTTTTCTTACAGTTCTTTACTAATTTTCTAGATATTTGCCATTACTTTAATGAAGAAACAGAATAAAGTTTAATTTATAACTTTTTGTTTCTAATTCTGCCTCATTTGCTTTACGATAGATGGATATAAATGATTAATGCAATTAGTTTAAGAGTGAAATACAAAAGGGGTTATATAGCACAAAACAAACAAAAAAAAGAAAAGAAAGAAAGAAAACAATTTGTCAGGCATATTTAGAACAAGAATCATTTTCTGACATTCAAACACTGTATTGAAGGATCACAGTACAGCCCAAAATACTCTTTAATTTTCATTTGAAATTTTTATACATTTAAAATATAATGAAATTTAGTATGATCTCTTACTCTTTTATATACTTTATTAAGTACTGGTCAAAATAAATGTTGTTTCATTTTTACATAAATATATCTGTTACACTAAATGATGATGGGACTTTGAAACATTAAAATAGACACTTGCATTTAATGGGTTTTCTATTTAAATTCGCTTTTGTACATTTAATTTGATGCAGACACCACAGTTTGATCTCTGGACTTTAACCCTATAAAACAAACACAGTAACTGATATTTGGGCATCAGCTCTCCTCCAACCAATCTAGTTCAGTCAGTGAAGCTCCTCCCACATCACTCACATCATCAGTGAAGCTCCTCCCACAGCAGTTCTCCAATAAAAACTGAAATATTCCCATCAGACGAGCACTGAAGCATCAGGAAGAGCTGAAATCTGCAAAGAACATGAGTGATCCAGAACTCTGCAGAATGAAACACACTGAAGATACTGAAGAACAAAGAGGTTGGTGTTTATTCTTCATTCATTCATGATGCTGAACAACATTCATGTTCTTGCACATTTAGATAAACTATCAAATACATACTGAACTTTTAACGACAACATTCATGTTGAAAGATTCAAACACTTCTGCATATTTAGATATGCAGTTATGAAATTAAATAATGTTCTTTTCTAACAGAAGCTCAGTAAAGGGAGGTTTGAGAAACTTTCATATGATTGTCAACATCAGATCAAACTAAATTTATTTACATTTTCATACCTGGTTCACAATTGTGTTACCAGAATTTGGCCATTTTCAATATAGTTTTCAACATTGTTCAACTTTTTTTTTTTTTTTGAATGCAGTCATTCATTTGTGTAAAAACTGAGACAATGGATTGAGATTATTTTCTTGTCCTCCCATCATGCTGTAGAAAAGAGCCTAGATGATGTCACTTCCTGGGCGTTTTTGAAAATCATGTCAGAAGTAACAGGGTTGAGTGAATCATGTAGGACACTGATAATAACATATTTAAAGATGCAGTCAGTCTAGACTTTGAGCATGTGAACTTTCTACAGACGCTGAAACGATCCTGATATGATGTCACACTCTGTGAATCTCTTTTAAAAACATAAACAAATAATAATCATTCTAAACTTTTAAAAAAATTCAATCTACTCCACTTTACTGCAAACTTCACTTGATCTTGTGTTTCCAGTGTCTTACATTCACATGTGTATGAAAGGAAAGAGAAGTCTACTGTGAACGGCCCTTAATAATTACACAGTTTTTGGGAAAATAAATTAAATGTCAACTTAACCTAAAAGTTGATGTCAAAATAATGGCTAATATCACATTAGATAATTTGGAAACAGTTCTCTCTTATAACAGATGCATTTCCTGTAAAGCTGCTTAGAAACATTATGTATTTAATGTATTGTATTTAATATAAATAGATTTTATTACAAGTGAAAATTGTAGAATTTTATAAAAACTAAGACATAGATTTTAAAAGCAATTTAAAATGCAAAAAGAGGTTAAGTTTATTAGAACAATGGTTTTGAAATTTCAGCCTATATGCAGCCGTTGAGTACTACAGCCATATATTGACTATTGATATCTTTGCTGTTTTGATGTTTTTATACAATCATATGTCAGCCAAATTACCACAATTTTAGGTTTTGGCTGCCTGAACTTGCTGGAATTATTTTTTTACTTAAGTAAAGTAATATAACATAAAAATAAGTTTATAAAAAATAAGTTACATAAAAAAATATACCTCAGTCAGGTATACATTTCTTATGCTTAGATTTATGCTTTGAGCAATTGATGTTATGTATTTATTGGTCTGTTTAAATACTGGATTCTGATTGGCTGGAAGGTGTGCAGTAAAACTGTTTAATGCACAGGTAGTTCCAGTTAGTTTGATTACAGATCGAAATTAATCCCCCACTATAAACATTGGTAAACATAGTAACACAGTTATGCTTGCAAACTGAGTGAGAGACATATATCAAAGCGTTTATTTAGGTAGGCTAAACGGATGATTTTTGCATATCGTTTCATTTGTATGGTGAATATGGCAATTTTGAGAAATGGGTCCAGACACAAGACGAAATAGAAGACTTGGAGAAGACGCTGAATGACAAAAAGCGGCACAAAGAATTAACACCAGCAGAGCTAGACCTAGAAGACAACAAAGATGAGGTCAATATGAAAAAGACAACTAAATGGACAGTTCACACTTTCAGTGACTTTTTGCCTCAAAGACAGAACAATTGTGATGTCGAGACCTACTTTGCTTCTATTTTAAATGAGACATTGCAGGAGTTTTGTGCCTCTGTTCAGTCTTCTGCTGGACGCGAATACAGTGTTGCAAGTTTGATGTGTCTCAGAGCAGTTATAAACCGTGATTTTTTTTTCATTTATTTTAATGCATCTCAAATAAATGTAATGTGTCTTTATATTTATACGGTGGTTAGAGACGCCGGTTTCATTTCACACTCTACATAATGTAAATAAATGATATGATTAGTTAAAATAAAGATTGCCTTGTCACTGTCAGTGTTGCCTGTCATTCATAAATAATTTTATTAAATACATTAAAGAATCATTAAGTTAGCCTATGCTATCTAAGTTATATGCTTAAGCAACGAGGGGACTTCAGACTGTAGACTTTAAAGAAGAGACGCACACAGTGCAGGTATCGCGCACGCATCTCTCTCTCTCTCTCAATTCTATTCAATTCAATTCAATTCAAAGTGCTTTATTGGCATGACAATTGTTACAAAGTATTGCCAAAGCATTTCTATCATCAACATACAGTGAATCACATGCACATATAGAAACATAAAAACAGAACGATTAATCAATCAACATTTAGAATTCTATGAACAATTTAGAATTCTGTGTGTGTGTGTGTGTGTGTGTGAGTGTGTGTGTGAGCGCATTACTGATTAGTCGACTCCTCCCTCTTCTTGTGACAGGCATCAATGTATCTTGCTGCTAGTAGGATACAATCTCTTTTTTCACCTGATAAATGTTGAAGTTATTGTTTACTTTTATGAAGTTAGGGCAGAGTATTTCAAATTTTGGATAAAATATCTTTCTGATTTCCTCATAGTTAGGGCAGCTGGTGAGGAAGTGTTGCTCTGTCTCCACTTCTCCCAGGTCACAGTACGGGCAGATGCGTCTCTCTCTGGGCAGCCAGTTCTGTCTGTATCTGCCCGTCTCTACAGTCAGCGTGTGATTGCTCAGTCTGTACCTCGTCATTATTCTTCTTAATTTACAGTCTTTCACTGTACTCGGATATTCTGCTGTGGTGACGTCTCTATTTAGGGCCAAATAACATTCAAGTTTACTTTGTTTTTCTGTTGTTTCAGTCCAATAGGTCAGGTAATTTTCTTTTTGTGCTTTTGTAATTTTGTTGGGCCGAATTCTGTGTTTGAGGGTGTCAGTGTCCTGAAGCTGGCTGTTGTTAGTCGTGTTAGTTTGTTTTTGTAGCCTCAGGACTCTCTCTCTCTCTGATCTTTCTCTTTCAGTTCTCCGCTTCGCATCAGGTGGTTCTTCGCCTCTACGTCGTGCATTAAAATCCGTTAATGCATGGCTAGCCGTGGATTATCCCTTACTTGTCTTCTAATTGTCTAATTGTGTATAGGCATGACACATTTTACCCGTCAAATAAAATGTTATACTTGATTCATTCTGGACTGTGCATCAAAATGATCTGAATATTTAAAGCAGTTGTCGATCACAGCAAGTCTTTTTATGACCTTTCACTTCATGAATTTTCTTTCATTTCAGACCTGATGGAAGAGAGCGAGGAGAGTGAAGAACTGAGTGAAGTGGAGGAGGAACATCATGACAAACCTGGAGAAAAACCTTTGAGTCGCTTAAAGACTAAAAAGACATTTTTAAAGAAAAGAGATAAGAAATCTACAACCTGCACTCAGTGTGGAAAGAGTTTCTCAACCAAACAGAGTCTTGAGCTTCACATGAGAGTTCATACAGGAGAGAAGCCATTCACATGTGATCAGTGTGGGAAGAGCTTCACACAAAGAGGAAATCTTAAGAGTCATATGAAAGTTCACACTGGAGAGAAGCTGTTCACATGTGATCAGTGTGGGAAGAGTTTCACACAAAAAGGACATCTTAAGGAACACATGAAAGTTCACACTGGAGAGAGACCGTTCACATGTGATCAGTGTGGGAACAGCTACAGTCAATCATCAAGCCTTAAAGAACACATGAGAGTTCACACTGGAGAGAAACCGCACACATGTGATCAATGTGGGAAGAGTTTCACGCGATCATCAAACCTTAAGGAACACATGAGAATCCACACCGGAGAGAGACCGTTCACATGTGATCAATGTGACAAAACATTTCGTGGGGAATCAACCTTCAAGAAACACCTGAGAGTTCATACAAAGGAGAAGCCACATTCATGTTCTGTGTGTGGAAAGAGTTTTTCACGGCTGTCATATTTACAAGAACATGAGAAAATACACACTGGTGTGAGAGAGTACATGTGCTTTGAGTGTGAGAAGACTTTTATTTCAGCAAACAGTTTAAAACAGCACCAGAGGATTCACACTGGAGAAAAACCTTACAAGTGTTCATACTGTGACAAGAGATTCAGTGTGTCATCAACTCTGAAAACACATGAGAGGATTCACACTGGAGAAAAACCTTACAAGTGTTCACACTGTGACAAGAGATTCAGTGTGTCATCAAATTTGAAAACACATGACAGGATCCACACTGGAGAGAAGCCACACACGTGTGATCAGTGTGGAAAGAGTTTCACTATTAAAAATCACCTGAAGATACACATGAAGATCCATGCAGTGGAGAAACCACATCACCACAGTCTGAAATGACGATAAGTAGTTCATCTTTGTGCTGAGCAACAGTGTTTCTTCTGTCTAACTCAGGGGTAGGCAAGTTTGGTCCTAGAGAGCTGCTGTCCTGCAGAGTTTAACTCCAACCCTGAAAAGAAACTCACCTGCCTAGAGCCTTACCCTGCGTCCCAATGTCCGTACTATCCATCCTAAATAGTATGTGAGATTAAAATAAGTGTGTCCCAAAGCATAGTATGTTGAAAAGAGTATGCCAAAAGTCCCCGGATGGTCTACTATTTCCGGTAGATTTTCTAAGTGTGGATCCGTGCACACTACTGAGGCTAATATTGCCCACAACCCATTGCGCGTTGGACGAGGATTGAGTTCAGAACTACAAACATGAGTAAAAAGTGTTAAAAAACTACAAAACATGGCGGATATGCACGATCGATGCTGGGAGGTTTGAGTGACAAATAATCAGTTCAACCTGATAGAAAATATTTGTTAAATGTTTAGTTTTTATTTGGTAAAATGTTTAGCAGAAGTGGTTGATGAAGATGAGTGCCATTAGTGTTTGTTTTTGTATTATTGGTGTCATATTGTGAGAAATAACAGTATCTTTCATTAAAGCAGTTTATAGGATTTTCTCATATATCCTGACTCCAATAATCAGTTTCTATCAGCAAACACTCAGAATAAAGTGAGATGATCTGAATGTCTTGTTGAATGAGTGTTGATAGTCTGAGGATCATCAATATTAACAGAGAACTGCTGAAAACACTCTTTATTTCATGTCAATAGTTCCTGTTTTCACCTCATTTATTATGCTGATGTCTTCAGATCTGCTGTAAATTGACACTTAAAGCTCATTTCATTGCTGTCAACAGACTGAGGGGATTTGTGGACCTCAATGAACAATTATTTTTGTCTTTGTGCTTTTAACTGTTTTCTTACAGTTCTTTACTACTTTTCTAGACATCTGTCATTATTTTAATAGAGAAACAAATAAAATCTGAATTAGCATCAGTTGGGCGATTCTCATGAAATCCAGATATAGAAGGTGTCTATGTCTAGCATCAGAATTTTTAAAATGCCCTTGAAGCCAATTTTCTTTTTGCACATATAAAATTGAGGTCTGAACTTACTATAACCATTATTTTTAGAAAATTTAAAAAAATATTTCCTATATAATTTTACATTTTTTAGATGAAGTCCATAAAAAAGTCATTACCGCAACATGACATTACATTAAATATATGGTTAAAAATTTGTATTTTTGGCTAATGTTAAAGTAGACCCTTATTACTCATGCTCAAAGCTATGCAAAACTCTGGAGAGATTACTTTTTCATATTTATTATTTTTTGTAATTTTCTCTCATTACCGAAACATACGTGATGATTTACAATTTCTTTTATTTAATTGTTTTACTAAAAGATACCATACACATTTGTCATGTAGCAGACCTTAAATAAGTAGTGTTGTATAATATGTATATACATTTTAAAACAAAATATGATTATCTAATTATTGCTTAATTTGTAAAAAAATATACGTTGCGGTAATGAAAATGTCATTTCGGTAATGAGGATCAATGTTTCGGAAATTAGATTTAGCTCACACATTCACTGTTGACAAAGGGTTTTGATGCCTAACCCTATTTTACATATTTAAAACGCATACAATTTTTAAAAGAACATTTATTTCATAAACAGTGTTTCATTTTCTCATTTATCGTAATCATCACAGTACCATGCCTTGTGTTAACAAGTTACAATCTTCTTAAGCATCATAGCCTACACTGTAGTACTAACAATTATACAACCATTAGTATACATTTTATCATTCTAGTTAAACATACAACCATGTGATGAGAACTTTTTCAATGTAACATATCATCATGTGGTCCTGAGAAACATTTAAATGTAACAGCATCATGTGCTCTTGTAAAAAGATTTTAGTTTAGCTAAAACACTTTGGTCCTGACATTGAACCACACAACCTTTTTCTGAGAATAATTTAATGTGAAGAACCTGAATAGCAGCAACTCGATTTATGAGTTGGTCAAACAACTAAAACAAACAACTGGAACGACTGCTTTGTACCAATCACGTTTTCCCTCAACTGTAACTCATTCATGAGCATTTCTTGTGTTTTGCCCATATGTCAGGTAAAATGCAGAAATGTCTAGCAGAGGAGGTGACAGGAAGTGGTTCTGGGATTATGTCCCGTATGTCCTGACGATAGTACCAGACCCTTTCTCCTGGAAATCTGATGCTTGGTACATAGAAGCAGTTCTCCCCTGCACAATTCATGGTGTCGACTTCATACTGCCCTTCAGCAATCGGTTTTAAGAAACATTTGTATAGCCTCTACACATTTTGGCTGGACAGCATATACTATAATGTAATGTAACTGAGAAATATTCACACATTAACAGAAATCTTGAAATTAAATTCACCTGTGTGACTGTACCAGGGAACAAGTCACCATCGTATTCAACCAGGACCCACTGTCCAACCGCTATGGTGGCTTCTGTTCTGTCAGGGTCCTCATCTCTTCCCTCAGAGAACATGTGGCAATTTGTAGAAAAGCACTGGCAATTTTTTCCACAAAAGCATGACACCTCCCGTGTGTTTATGACTCCTGGTTTTGTGGATGTCAGCTGTTAGGGTGGAATTCAAGAAGACACATTGACTCAGTTACAGACATTATTTTATGAGATTATTTCAGATACTGGTGTGGTCTGCTTTCCATGTTAATTACATGGAGAATTTAACTTATTTTTTTAACTTCTGTAACTACATACTACTTAACTACATTTACTTATTTAACTACATTTCTTCATATTTAATCATATAATTAACATAAATGTTGACTCACTTGGTGTATTTTCAGTGTCCCAGGAACTGCTTTCAGGTTGAGGGGAACCAATTCGCAGCTGGCCTTTATTTTCTCCTCTGATACTTTGTACAGAGTCACTGATGAATTGTTCTTCAGCTGCTCATACAGAGAGTCTGCATCAGGAATACTGGTCCCATAAGAAACAATTCTGTCCGCAAGATTCTTCAAGGCCCCACCAACTCCATCTGGTGCACCTTTGCCATGTGATGCCTCGGTATAGTTCCAGGTCACCCATTCAAATCCATGCATAAAGGGCACAGTGGAGGCTAGATAGAAAGATGTTTTGTTTCTATACTGGGAAGTTGGGCCATCTGAAATGAAATGTAGGTTGTGGACTTCAGGATACTTTCCTCGTATGTATCTCCGCACTGGGTCAAGATGAGCCCAGGTTGCCACTGCATCGTGCTGTAGAGATGATGAGAGGGATGCAAAGGCTTCCACTCTGCCCCTACTGAGATAGAGTACCCCGGTGTGGAGGGTTACCTGATCATTCCCAGTTCCAAAATGGGTGTCCTTGATTTCTTTGGCATATTTGCAGCTGTAATTTTCGCTGTAATCCACATGCACAGCAACAGCATCATCTGTCAGCGTATCTTTCATTGCTTTCAATGACAAATATTAGTTCTTGACATTAAACATGTGAATGGCAAAACCTGGAAGGTGTTCTGTTGTTAGGGCCAGCAACCGCTCAATGGAGGAGGTACGCTTTTCGAGGACCGTTTTCTTTGTCTGCCTTTCCTCTGTAGATCCATCCTTGAGGGTCTTTGTTACAGTGACAGACCTTGTGACCCACTCTTGCCAGCTGACAGTGTTCCCCTGAGTGAGAGGATCTAAGGATGTGGGGAAAGGTCTTTTCAATGCATTTTTGACATCTGCCGTACATGCAGGACATGTTGCCAGTGTCACACACACTGGACTGCACAAGATCCTCTGGGCTTGATGTTCTCGTGCATTTTACTTGCACACGTCTCTCTGTCTTTAACTTTAGGCCTAATAATCCAAAGTGTGGCCTCAATCTAAAGAACTGAGCTTTGGACACTGTTTGCTCAGGATGTTCAACAAGGAAGCGTTGATGGAGTTTTGCCAAGGTGTCTGTGAGTGCTCTTTTTCTATAAATTTGAATCTCTCCAGACTTGCCATTTATGATAGTTGAGACATCATCCCGATGTAGGAACAACCTTGCCAAGTTGTTTCCGCCTACTATTGATTGTCAGTCCCTTTTTAGCCTCTCTGATACTGACCCTCTGTGAAATATTTGCTGGTAGCATTGCACTTTTTGTTCTATTAGCCACCAGCCTTCTAATTTTTCTGTTTAGTGTCAGCAGTGGTGTTGTCTTTGCTCTAAGTTTCTCATCAACATACCTTAGTTTTGCTCTTAATTTGGCCACAGTCCTTGATGCCCGCTCTATTTTGTTAATGACTGGCCGTGTTCTCTGGGGGGTGGATGCCTCAATTGGCCCTTTCAGGTCTAAACCGTTCTTGCTGGTGTTCTGTTCAGACTTTCATTATTTGTGTCTAGTTCCTGTCTGTTATTTTCTTCATTTCCAAGGGAATTTTCTGTCTCACTTAATGAAGATGTTGGGGTTAGATCTAGAAGTGCTTGCTCTTGCTTTTTTTTTTCTGTATATTTTGCCAAATTTTTCCAATTTTTTTTTTTTTCTCATGCTGTCTACTTGTGAGGTCCTGAGTAGTCTTAATTTTACCATTTTCTTTACGTTTCCGATACCTGAAAAAAATAAAAAATAAATAATGAAAGGTGAAATGCAGTAAGCACTGACATAAATACAAACTTTGGAGTATGATCAAAATTGCATACAATTTTTCATTTAGGAATGGTAGGTGTGTGTGTGTGTGTGTGTGCATGTGTGAGTGCAAGCATGCACACACACACACGTCTGTGTGTGATGTGTGTGAAAGAGAGTGTGTGTATCTACAATATGGTGTATACTGTACAATTATGTCAGCCTTCACATTTGCATGTCAGCATCTGTGTGTGTGTGCGTGTGTACATATGTTTCTGTGCGCGTGCGTGTGTCTGTGTGGGAATGAGTGCAAGTGTTGGTCAAAACAATTAATCCAAGTTATATTTTCTCCCTATTATCACCCTGTCCCCTGACCTTTCTCTCTCCTTTCTTCTGTACTCCTCAAGTAACACTGGATTACTGTATATTTTTTCCCTATGCTTTGCCAGCCTGTCTTTCGCTGATGCCCTTTTCTTTTCAACTGATGCTTGCCTGTAACAGAATATACAATATCCATCTTGAGTGAATGTAACATTTCATAAAAAAAGACATAGAAATACATTGCTTCTAGGGCTGGACAAAAATTCAATATCAATATATATCGCGATATAATTTTTTTCGATAACGGTGATATGATTTTTAAACACATTTCCGGTATTTCGATATATACATTACAACATTTCTCACTGACTTGAGGCGCAGCCGTTAGAAAGAGCAGAACGCGATTGGCCATTGGCGTGATGACGTACACCACAGAGACACGCAGCCATCAGCCAGTGCTCAGCATTAATATGGTTTGTTTAAAATAGCAACATGGAAAACAGACAGACAGAGTTCAGATAATGTATGTTTCAGTCGATGGATGCGCAAAACGTTACAACAACGATAATCAAAAAGCGTGGACAAAACAGTCACTCTTTGTAAACTGTTAACAGCTAGTGCCGTATGCTCTAATGTCCAGTCATTTACGCCGTTATCATACGGGTGTTGATAGCGCGCGAGCGCAGGTGAGACCTGAACAGCACACGATGCTATTTGTTTAAACTAAACTCATTTAAGCTTTGCTGATTTAAACCTTCAAGAACAAGACGCGAAAGAGAACTCGCACGCGCTGTGAGAAGATTTGTGTGCGCTCATGCGACGCGCGCACACGCTTATTTCAGTCAGCGCGCAAATACTGACTTCTTTTTCAT
Source organism: Culter alburnus (assembly GCA_028476615.1). Taxonomy (NCBI): domain Eukaryota; kingdom Metazoa; phylum Chordata; class Actinopteri; order Cypriniformes; family Xenocyprididae; genus Culter; species Culter alburnus. The sequence continues at coordinate 15,502 of JAOTNS010001546.1, read as the reverse complement.
GTCTTGTGCTTCGGCGGACAAATTCCTACAAAAAATAAGTCAACATGCCCGTCTTGGCGAGTATCCTAGCAAATATAGTCGGTTATGTCTTAAGTGAACGTATAACAGTCGAGAAAGACATCGCATGTGTAACAGTATATGTAGCTACTGGATCGTGCATGTCTTAAATGGAAAAAAATATTCCTGCTGCCTGTTTTTAATGTTAAATCAAACAACAAATAACAAAGAAATCACTCACTGCTCTTGACTGAATAGTTTTTGTAACTTCAATAATGATTAATATTATTTATTTTATACAGTAAAGATAATATGCAGTGTTATTTTATATTTGATTAATTTATCCATTCTGTACCTGAAAACTGCTGTTAGATACCTGAAAACCTGAAAAGCACTGTTTATTCTATTTGAATATTTGCTTTATTGTACTTATTTGTGATGTACTTATTTGCTTGTAGTTTGATCGTTTGTTCTTATTTTCTTTATTTTTATTGACAGTAGTCTTATTTTAGGGTCACGTTTTCGGTATGTGCTAATAGCACATACCGAACTGTACCAAAACCGTGACCTAAAACCATGATACGAACCGAACCATGAGCAATTTGAACCATTGCACCCCTAGTTTCATCAACACTCAACAATGTTCCTGCCCCAGCAATGTGTTTTTGTTGTTTCTCACTGTATTTTTCTGTTTTTACTTTTCACAATTTTTATCTTGGCTGAAGCATTTTTGTTTTAATCTACATTAAGGATAATAAAATCAGCCTACGTTATGTTTAATGTTAAAGATATTATATTACAAAAGTGAGTGAGTCTTATGTTTATTTTTTATGTTTGTATGAAGGCTAAATACAAATAAAAGCTGAACATAAATTTATTTGTACTGTTTTTATTTCTTAAATATTATATAGTTTTATAGGAAGAGATTTCATAGATTTGGCAAATTCATTTTTCAGACGTTGTGGCCGTTCTTGGCAGTTTTTCTGAGGCCATTATATAGTTCATATCGATATCGGAATTATATCGTATCGACCGAAATTAAGAATTATATAGTGATATAAATTTTGGCCATATCGTCCAGCCCTAATTGCTTCACAGTAAAAATATTAAATATTGCATTTATAGTAGGTGGCCTATACTGCACTCATACTGCTTTTTGTGGAAGCACTTCATAAAAATTAGTGACCCCTGCTGGGGGAGTTGTAATAGCTATTTTGTTTACGCAATCTGTTCAAGAAGTGTTTAAGGCAAATATCAAGTTATATTGAAATGAGCAAGAGTTATAGTGCACGTTCCTCCTTCATAAGTCTGTTTCTCACTACTGAAACATTGAGTATCTCCACCGCAACAGGCCTTCAATTGTTGCGGTGAATGATAATGGTGTTGCGGAGGATGAGCGACCTTAAACATTTTTGCTTACTTTGGAAGCTAAATGTGGATTAGCTAAACTTTCCCTCTCTTTTTATATTTAGACCATAATGGGGTATATAGTAATCAAAAAATTAAAACGGTAACATTTTTTAAAACTTCACAAACTCATGTTTCGGTAATGAGAACTAAAAAGTTGTGTAGGTACTATGACAAACAAAATTTTTACTTTTATCTGGAGAAAAAAAATAAGAACTGCTTACCTGGTAGCCATCTTGAGTGTCACAGTCAATTATGTCCCTTCCAGCAAAACTCCTTGAAAATGTTAGTTCCATGAGGACTTAAACAATGATTGAAAATTGTTGCGGAGGATGAGAAAATTGGTCTTGGACACATTTATATTCCTTATTATTTTTACTACATTTACCAATGATCACCAAATACCACATGTTTATTTACTGTAAATGTTTATAGTATAACATGCACTGAAGCTTTTTATTTTTTAGTATTTTTTAGTTATAAAAAAATTCCACCTCAAAGAACCCAAATCCAGTCATGGACACGTTGCGGTAATGAGAAATTTTCCCTTAAATGTAAAAAAAAAAAAAAAAAAAAAAAAAAATTAGTATTTATGTTGTAATTTGAAATCATGTGCAAAATAGTAGATGAAGAGATGTTTATAACTGTATCCTTCTTATTTTGATAGCATTTATTTTTATCATCAAAATGTTTCATGACACCTCATAAGTCTAATTTCGCGAGAATCACCCACCTATGATAGACCGATATAAATTCTGAATGCATTTAAGTTTATGGGTGAAATACAAAAAGGTGTTAATATAGCACAAAAAATAACTAAGCTTTTCCCCATGGCGAAAACCATATTAACATCACGCAACCATGCGTCAGGACCAACTACCATGTGCTGCATAATCACGCACTAACACACTCAAAATAAACTTTTACACTTTCAAATAAAACATACACCTGTCATCAACATTTAAACTCGTTTTCTAAATGATTTATACTAACTTTAGTGATCCGTTACCTGAGAATAAACGGAGAAAGATCACAACACATGATGAGTGATGTTTTCCATTGATGGAGTTTACTCGTGTGAGCCAAGTCTCGCGATCTCACCTGATAGCGTTTGCCCGCATGGAGGAACTCTCGCGATACCGTGAGAGAGAGAGCTTGACATGGGCAATCGATCTCAGATGGATCTACTCTAAACTTAACTATAATAAAAAAAAAAAATCGATTTCAGACGGCTCTTTTATAAACATTACAAAATAAAAAAATAAAAAAATAATGTTTAACTAAAATACTTTAAAACAATTAATAATGTTAAACAAAAATTACTATATATATTGAACAGAACTATAACTGTATCAACTTTCAGTATTAATGTCTGTGATGAATATGAATATTACACCTGAGCACAGAACGGCTACTACTTTTGTGTGCACTACTGTCATCATTACAACGCCGAACATCCTTATTACTACTCTGATAGTACACTTATTAATTCATGTAATTAATTTGAGTTTATAACGGGTCTCGATATTGTAGTTTGCGAGTAAAGCTGCAAATTCCTCCATTAATGTCAGCTGCATAACAAATACACCACTGCTGTTTGAATCCTGCTTGATTGTGTGTTTAATTTTGGACACTCTCCACACACTCTTTTGAGCTGAACCTCATTTTGAAGTATTGACTTTGATAAATATAAGAGTCATTCTACGAAACGGGTGCCATTTGGGTCTGCAACGTTTGATCAGGCACAACAAATGTCCCAAAGTCTGTTTCCAAAGCTTAAGGTCATTAATTCAAGTGTCTTTTTAACATGATATATGATAAAATGCTTTTTTTTTTGAAGATTAGCATACTATTTTTAATTGATTTTCATGATTATATAGCCAATTTCACATGTCCGTGTTAACCAACATGACATTTGCATCTAAAATATCACCAAATAAGTCATTTTTTTTTTTCAAACATATACTATTTTCAGGATTATATGTGTGTCCCTGTTTACACAAGATATGCTTATTCACAATAAACCTTATTTTTTTTTGTAAATATTTTATGATTTGTGCGCGTCCCTCAGTTTGACTTACCACCCCGTCACACTAACTTGTTCTATCTATAAATAATGCTCTGTTCCTTTAAATGACATCACAAAGCCTAAGTGACATCATTTGAGCCTTATAGCCACCAAGAACAAAAGAAGGCAACTATGTAATTTTTTACATTGTTTATTTGTTGGTTTTTCATGTTAGGCAGGGCCCGTCAAGCTTAACCTTACCTTATCTGTGAAATTTGCTTCGCACATGCGTATTAGCGCCCTCTTCGATCGTGGGAATTTGAAGTACATGCACTTCTCCAGTCTGAAGATATCAGCTACATTTTTTTTCTAAGGTAATTTTTTCACTTCACGTTTCTTCCACATTGAATAGCTTCTCATCCTTACATGACTAGTAAAATTAACTTGCACTCAGATGAATTTATTCCAGAAGCTGATGACAGTGTGACATCCATTGAAGAACCTACTTCCACAGTATATTTGCAACAGCAAGCAAAGTCAGCCAATCCAGTACTGTTTCAGATGTTTTGTTTTTTTTTTTTGTTTTTTTTTTCAGTTCAGATTAAGAAGTTCATAAACTTAACTTTTTTTATGTATACTTAGGCAAACAAACTGCTGTCAGAAGAAGCTGGACCGCAGATGAATGTGCTGCAGTTGAAAGGCACCTAAAGAAGTTCATTGTGAGGAACCAAGATCCAGGGAAAATGGACTGTCAGCGTTGCATTGATGCAGAACCTCAAGTTTTAGGAAATCGAGACTGGAAAGCAGTCAAATATTTCATAAAAAACTGCATTACTTCAGAAAAGTACATTAAAATGCAAGTATCTCAACCTTCCCACTAGTGTTCACCTTAGGACAAACGTTCTAAGTGTTTTCAACAAAAGGTCAGTCTTTTTTCCCCTTTGTTTTCATTGTATTATCCTCTTGGTTTATGAGGACACAAGGTTTTTAGTATACTGATAACACACAAGTGTTTTAACAATACTGTATTACTGAATCACATTTTGTAGCAATAAGAGAATTTCACTTCAGGTCTTGTTACAACGAGTGAAAAACTAAATTGACAAAAGTGTTAATAAACCTCTTTAGCAGAAGTGACTTCACTTCCCGTTATGGCTGCAGTGACAGGCTCATGGACAAACTGGAACAACTGGATGATATTAGTATAAATACTTGAATATCATTTGGAAATATTCTACCTTGCACAGTTCCTGCCCACAGTGAGAACGCCATGACAAGTCTTGTCCTCCATAATCATAGGTGATCTCCTCATCTTTATTTATGTCTTTTATGGCAAATAAACAAAGATGAGGCTTTCCGTCCAGTTCGATTTTGCCATTTGGCTTTTGACTGTCGTTTACTAGTCCCCCCAAGAGAGCCGTCATCAAAGGAGGCATCGATGCTGTAATGGAAAAATTATTGTTACAAATGTTCAGTAAAGTTATGCTCTAGAAAGGAATACATCATTAGTAATCACTTTAACCTGCCCCAAAACTGTGTGTGATATTTAGTTTCAGGGTTAAGAAACACATTTTAAAAACAATCCACAGGGGGTTACATACAGTAAAATACAGGCTACCCACTGTAACGAAGTGGGACTCATGGTAAGATCCAAATGCAAGCTTTTATTTACAGTGAGCATGGTTGTACAGGCTGGGTCGAACAGGGGCAAACAGGAACAGCAAGGGACAGGCAGAATCGTAGTCAGGAAACAGGCAATGGTCAGGACAGGCAGATATCACTCACAGGACGTTAGACAAGGCAAGAGTCAGGACAGGCAGCGACAGGTCAGGAATGGGTAACAAACAGGAACAGTAACGACAGATAGACAGGATAAAAACGCTCAGAAATGACACCAGAGTAATCAAGACTGCAGTGAGGTGGTGTGTGTGAAAGTCCTTTATAGTCCTGGTAATGAGCTGCAGCTGGGTGTGGTGATCAGTGTAGTGTGCTAGGCTGTATGTGGCAACAGGTGATTGGTGTGGAGTGAACATGTGAATGGCAGAGAGGATTATGGGGAATGAAGTGACAGGAACATGACAGGAACAGATGGTGATCGTGACACCCAGCAGCAGTCACGTCCTCCGTGTTTGAAAAAGTATGCATAATTATTATTAAAATATTTTCCCAATTTCCCTTTTTCCACTAAAGTTCCTCTGTACTCGAGAATAAAGGAACCTTGTGAGATAGGGGTTTTTGCAAACACACCCCAACCTAAATTAAATAAAAATCAACAGAAAACTGTTAAACAGTTTAAAATGCCAAATGAAACTATTAAGATCTGGAAAAAAAATCTATGCACTCATAGCTCTCTATATAGATACTGTTATGTGTATCTGTGGTGTATGTACTTGGATGAAGTAAATGGATGAAGTAGTTGACTGGAATGAATTAATGACATGAATATATCTTAATTTTCCTTTCAATATTGTAGGTGATGTCATCATTCAGCAATTCACATCCTTTCTCTCTGTTGAGAGCAGAGAAGAAGAATTTGTGTCCTTTCAACCCCTGAGTCAGCATCTGGATGTCTTTCTCCACTCCAAACTCTGCACGTCCCACCCTGACCTGCTAAAGTTCTGCCAAAGTGTTCTCCTCCTGTCCCATGGACAAGCCACAGTGGAGAGAGGCTTCTCAGTGAACAAGGAGGTAGAAACGTGCAACCTGCTTGACGAATCTCTCGAAGTCCTCAGATTAATCTGCGATAAGGAAATTGGCTGTGGTGGCATTCTCAAAGTTCCTCTTACCAAGGAGTAAGAGGCGGGTACTCAATGTTGTGTGCGATTCACTTGAAGTTGATGCCGACAAGTTTGCAGAGATCGCAGAGGGAAAGACAGGAACAAAGATGGCTGAGCTCATTACAAAATCCAACTCTCTTCGAAGAAGACACAAGGACAAAAAAGCTGAACTGCTCCAAGTGGACAAAATGATAGAAGAAAAGGCCACACAGTTGAGGCACTTGTGATCCTGTTGACTAACTGTAATTTTACCAAGCAACTTTGCCTTTTGTTAGTTCCCTTGGTTGTGTAAGTTGCGTAAGTTAGTTTGATCGTTATTTGTCAATTGTTTGTATACAGCATTTCAAAAGGGGATTTACGTTGGAGGTTGTATAGGTTGTAGGTTGTAAAGTGGAGGTTGTATAGGGAAGTGTGATTGCAGAGAAACGATTGGTGTATTGCACATAGTTAATGAGATATTCTGCACTTTATAATAAGAGCCAAATGAGTAGACATGCCAATGACTGGTCAACATAGGCCCAATGTTACAGGCAGTAAAATCTGTCACATATTATATAATTACAGTGTAAAGTTGCACTTTATTATTATCTGGTTGTTTTTATTTTTCAAGGCCCAAATTGAACCACTTGGAAATTTGGTTTAAATTTTGATGCGTAACTGTTCATACAAATGTCCAACATTGTTATGCAATTGTTACTTTTTGACATTGATTAAAAACTATGGACAAAGGCCCATTGTGACATCTTGATTAATAACACCTGTACTTACTTCACGGCCACCTTTTTTAGATTTCTCACACATCAGACTTACTAATGATCTATGAAGAAGATGTCTCCTTCCTCTTCTGTATTCTTATACCTGTGGGCAGTTTTGAGTCCAGTGTTGATGTTAAGTTATAATGACCTCGTTACATTGTGATGCAATATGTTACTCCATTTGGAAAGATATTTCATTTACACCACTACAGTTGCAGCTTGAAGTCGCGCTGGTATTAAAAAATATTTTGAAGGTATTAAAAAAGGTAATAAAAGGTATTAAATTCAACTTAAGAAGTTCTGTATATACCAGTGGCGGAGGCAGAAAGTGGATGGTGGGGGGGGCCTCTAAAAGTGTGGGTGGGCCAGAATAATTCGCATCATCCCATGTTTTTCATACCCAGGCAAGGGGGGGGGGGGGGGAGTCGACTCCTCGCCGTAAGTCCAACTCCGTATCGGCCGAGCTACCGAGAAAGCTTGGTCACGGTCAAAAAAAGCGAAACGCGTAGAGCCGGAGAGTCCAAAGTACGTTCGTTTACAAATCGGGCACTCCGGTCGGATGCGTTTTGAAGCCGTGACGTGATATTGCGTGAGACACCAAAACGAGTCTTTACGAATCCATAATCCGACCCCGGCTGTCGTCGAAACCGTGCGTGAAAACGAGCAAAAGCGCTCATCGACGTTTTGCCGGCCTCTAGCGTTCGTTTCTGTCGGAAACTGCAGCGAGACGTACTCGCTGGTACGTAATTTTGTGTCTCGCGAAAACGTGCCCACTGGTACGTCTCTCCCATGAGACCAGGTTGCAAATTTGGGAGGGAATGATGAAAAATGATGGACAGTCCCTCAGTGGCGTCAATTCACAAAAAGTCAAGGTATGGCAAGTTCAAATTACGTTATTTAATATAATATTACGTGACAATATCAATTCAAGTAAATCTAGAACGAGATAAGAACAAGACAAAACTGCAGTTAGGCCTACAACATGAACCAACAGCACCAACCGATTAAAAAAATAACCTAATAATAATCACATATTTGGAAATAACCTGGCATGGTAACAGGCAGCTATATGGATAAATAAAAATAACAAAAAAGTCAGCTTACGATTCAAAAAAAAAAAAAAAAAATCAATTCTATTTGAAACTTGTGACAAACGTGCACATTAACCCGATCTTATTTAGGGTTCATGTAAACATACGTTCAGATTCATCGAATGAATTTATATTTATTTATTTACTTAAGAAATTCAATAAAAAACAGAATAGGCCTATTGCTTCAGCCTTATTCAAAGGCCGCAGAAACAAGTTCGTTTGTTACGCACGTACTTCAATCAATTCCACCCGACGTTCTTGGTTTTCTTCCTATTTATTAAATATAGGCAATTAGTTGATGAAACATTGATTGAAATTAAGATACAATTTCTACAAAACGAAATTCACTTTAAAGAAAGGCTTACTATTAAACAAAACTTAATGAAGTGGTCAAAATCATGTTTGACCCGCTGCATGTCTCCCGACATTGCGCATCCGTCATGCTATTCACTTTTCATAATTAACAAGGTGAAATTAAAAAATAATAATATTAGGTTATAGCCCAATATTTAAATATAAATATGAAACTAAATTGGCTATTTTTATCCCTCTGGCCGACGAACGCGCCTGCGCGTTCTGATGGATTCTTTCCTCATGACAGAAACAACTTAAAATAGGCCTTTCGTCATTTTTGGCAATAGCCTACAGATTGATGCAAGACTACAAATGGTCTACTTTTATTCGTGTACGCTCACAATAACAACAAAACCTTGTAGTTACACTAAAAACAGTGTGTGCTTTCAGCTGTTTTTCTGCGAGAATCTTTCTGAAACTTGAACTCAGCGAATAATTGTACCTAAAAGAAAGAAACATCTCCATTCGATAAGGGATTCGTATGTCTGTGTTAAATAAGAGGCGATCTTTCCGCTAGAATGTGTTGTTTCTGAAATCATGGCAAGTGCTCATATTGCTGCTGTTATTAGTTCTGATGGCGCTCGTGCACATGCGCAGTCTTCACACAGACAATCGAGCGTTTCGTTCTGGTAAAATCACAAAACAAAATGCACACAACGTGTCCTTGCACTTGATGTATGATTACTGATGAACACCTTTGGGTTTTAATGAGGGGAAAAAAAGAAAATATGAGGGCGGATTAGAACCCAGAACCTCAGAAACGCTTGCCAAAAATTCTTCCACGAGACCATTACAATACACAATTGTCACGGCGAATTTATCTATTTATTCACTTGCATTATCATGCTATGGCGGGCCAGACTAAACACCTAGCTTACCGTGTATGGCTGATGTCTGTTCTAAACAAGTCCGAGTCGGCTGGGTTTTGAATTGATGATGTTAATATCGTCAGAAACTCATCTATCTGTTAGTTCTCCTTCAAACGATAAACGTTGTTACGGCGTCCCGTCATCTTTGTCAATTCGTTTTTCTTTATTAAATGCATCATAGATAGCGGGTTAGCCATTTTTTAACATAAAAAGGGCGCCGCTGGTTAAAATCCGGATATTTGCGCAAAGAACATAACAGGCTACTACTGGCATGTGACGTAATTGAAGAAGAGACGAATTAGCATATTCTTATTAAGAGTTTTAATGCATTAAAATTTAAAAAGTTATTAAAGAATTGTTAAACGTTAGAAAATTGTTTTATTAAAAATATATATATTTCCCTGGATCTGACTGGGTGGGCAAGCTGTCAATCTGGGTGGGCCATTAGTAATGGTAAAACATCAGTAAAAACTTCAGTTGTCATTTGGCAATGGCTATCTAACTGCAAGCAATGTCCATCCAAAAGAATGTCACATTTGCAGCTTGTGCCAGCTCCTTCTGTAGGAACATTGGGTAGGCATATATTTCACCACGATAGTGATTCAAGCCTTGCAGCAGTCTGCACATGTCTGCACACCGCTATTTCAAGGCCCTCTTCATCCACCTTGGCCCTGGACTTCTGTGATATTTCTCTGCCTGCTGTAAATGTTGCTGGCCCACAGACATCATGACCTGTCCAAAGTAAAAACATTATGGTACATGTAATACCAGGACAAGTAAAAAAAAAAAAAAAAAAAGTTGAATAATCCTTACACTACACATCTGGCTTCTTATTTGTTCAACAAAGGCAGACATTTTGGCATCTTGTGCGATGAACAGTCCATCAAAAAGAGGTGGTTCGTCTGTCCTGTCCTGAAATTTTCATCAACAACAATTCAATAATCATAAGTGTTGCATTTACCTTAATTAATATGAAATGTAACCATAAATGTGCCACACATTCAGGTCTGTATGAATCTGATCTGGAACACTGCGTTCCACTGTGTGTATCAGCTTTTATTTGTCATCTGTCATCATTGAAACGTACTGTATCAAGTACAAAAATAAATAACATTGTTAAAGTTGTAGTTTATGTCTTAAGGCTACAGAAGGGAGAAAAAAAGTTATTGAACAATTTACCATATTACTGCCATCGAACTCTAATGTCACAAGCTGGTTTAAAACAGTGATATCTTTCAAACCGTTTTTAAAGTGCACCAATTTGGATAAAAATAATTTTCATTTGAATGTTAAGCAAGCAGTCATGCATTTTACACATTTTATTACTTTCCATGAACTTCAAATAGAAGTGTAACTTTATAAATTTATTGACCAACAAACTCAAAATTGTTTTCTTGATGCCTTGATCCAACATTTTTTATATTAAAGAAATATGTTCATATGCCTGAACATGACTGACATTATATGAATGTGGAAACTGACATTTTATAGCAATAAGGTGCAGCACAGTTTCTCTATAAATAACTATCAAGTCCATCCAACCAATAGCTATGCTTGCTTTTCCTTTAGAGGGTCATGGCATGGGAGGGTCTACAGACTATCCCATCTAGCACTGGGATCTAGCTTTACTGTCTGCAGTCAGCATGCAATTTTAAAATTTCTGGCATCACAGCCTTGGGTTTTTTTCAGAGATGGTCTTTTTTCCACGCAGACATGTCTTCTTCTACTGATGCAGAGACAGTGACCGAATTTAACAGGTCTTTTAGTCGCTGAAGATGTTGATCTAAATTAATAATAAAAAAGATACTAATAATAATGATGATGATAATAATAATAATGAGGAAAAAAGCAATGATGCATTTAATAAAGCAAATTTGCAATTTTGGCAACACTTTGCAGTAAGGTCCGTTAGTTAACTACATTATCATGAACTAATAAGGAACTGCAGCATTTATTAATCTTTGTCAATGTTAATTTTAATATTTACTAACATTATGCACTGTGAACTAACATGAACAAACAATGAACAACCGTATTTTTCATTAACTAACATTAACAAAAGATTAGTAAATACAGTAACAAATGTATTGCTCATGGTTAGTTCATGTTAGTTAATACATTAAATGAACCTTATTGTAAAGTGTTACCGCAATTTTTTATATTTTTTATATTTTTATCACTTCATGGGCATTATGGAAATGGTCATTGCGTACTTTTGACACTTGACTAAATTTGAAATTTTTACATTTAAATATTAAGGCTGATATTATTTAGGCTTTCAATTCAATATGCTTACCAAGATTTGAGTCCTCTTGTTGAATTTCATTTACCTCCTCAACTTCTGAAACTTTAGTGCCAGAGGGTCTCACTGCAATCACAAAATGTAATGATACAGAAAACATTACTTCTGACCAGTAGCATAAACACTTGTGAACAACAGCATGACTGTATATTTTACTGACCTGGGGTGAGTTTCCCAAAGCGAACTATGGTCGCAAGTTCCGTCGTTACCAATTGAGTTCAATGGGACTTACGACCATGGTTCACCAACGATGCTTTCGGGAAACGCACCCCAGATCGATTCTTCATAATCCTAACATGATGTGGTAGGATGTTACCATGCTGGTCTCTCTTCCTCCAGGAAACATTGGAGACTTTATTAGGTCCCTTTTGTTTTGCTTTCTAAAAGTAAAAACTAAATGATATATTTGAGGGAGACGTGCAGAGCCATTTTCTTAGAGAAATAATGTATAAAAAACCTTACTTTTGGGCTTTCCAACTCATCTGCCAGGGTTTTTGCTGCTTCCAGCCGTTCCTTACATTTTCTGGATGACATTTTTTTAAAGAGAAATAAAGTAATAAAGGATAAAGGTATAAAGAAATACAAAAAGGGAGAAAGTCTACTTTTTTTATCAGTTTTATTTTGATAAACATGACACAATATAACATTGCGACTACATGAAAAGAGCTTTAACGGTTATAAAAACAGATTTTTGAGCACTGGTGGAGCTGAAGGCGTAACAATAAACACGAAACACACGTGATCCTTGTCATGCGGTGAATCCGGCCAATCGTGAAACAGCTGTGTCGTCATCAGAGCTCGTGCAGCTCCTCTTGAGAAACTGTGCTGGCTGCCTCAGGTGGCTGCTCTCGAATCGCTCTCGTGGTACTTTGAAATCATACGTCACAGTCACATGGTGTCAGCGCTGTCTCTTAGTTATTCTTATCAAAGAAGTAAATGACATTTTAATCCTGTGCAAGTGGTTCACATTATTTTTGAATCAGAAAACAAAGCAGTCATGTGGTTGTGTGAAAACGAAGCTTCGGACGTCACTGATCACGTGGTTATGGCAAAACAAATCAAGCTCTGGTACAGTGCTTCACTGTGAGACATCAAGATTGCAGTCACAGGACTACTGTCATCAGTAATGTGGTATTCATAACACATAACCAGAAATTAGACTCTGAATGTGATCAGTGAATAAGATTATTACATGATAATTTATCGTCAAGCATCATCTGATCACATTCTTACCATGACAAAGAGTTACAGCAGTCAGAGAAGTTAAAAAGTTTCAAGAGCACAACTAAAACAAACACTGATCATCATAATGGTGACTTCAAACCAAACTACTACTTTCAATAAAACTTGTTAATTCTCATTAAAAACTTCTGTAGACGTATGAAAGAAATAAAGTCAATCTGGTTTGTAATAAGTGAAGCTGGTAGTGTTGAAGTACTTAAGACAGTTCTTGGTCTCGAGACCAGCCTTAAGACAATTTTTGAAGGTCTTGTCTCTGTCTCAGACTAACATTTTGTCCTAACTACATATGAAAGACTTCAGATGCAAAAGCCTCTAAGTTCCATCTGAAATTTTCTTCTAAAATGAGCATTTTTATCAAGCTTGTATGTTTATGTTCAGTTATTTCACTTTAAGGGCAATGAAATTACCTATTAATTGCCATTAAAGTGAAATTACTGAACCTAAACATACAAGCTTGATAAAAAAACTTAAGAGGCTTTTGCATCTTAAGTCTAATAAAATCAATCGACTCGTCCCTGTGAATGTTGAAAACACCTTACGTTTTCATGAGAAACATTTACCATCCGAATAGGGCTTAACTCATTATAAGAATAATAACTTGCTGCAGCTGCTATCTCACCTTCTTCAATGTGTAAAGCACGCAGATCGGCGATGGTGTCGGTGCGTGAAGATAATTGTGAGCTGCCGCTGCACACGGGGTCTTCCACTGGCTCGGATGTTTTATGTGAACAGTAGCAAAGTCCCTTTAAGACAAGTCATTTCACTCGGCAGCCATCTTTGAAACGCCTCTCGGGCATCCTGGGCATCATGCAGCTCCAAAGCTGTTTGCCAAGCTTTCGATTAAATTTCATATTTGAAATCACCAATGAAATCTGACAACAACTGTCTCATATTTTTTTTTCCAAACACTCGAATCATGACAAAAAAAAAAAAATTTTATGCTGGATCAAGCTAATGCGCATGCGCAGACCTAAATGCTTTGTTAGGTTTGGTTAGTGGTGTCTAAAATGCATCTTTACGCACAACTGCCAGCCAGCATGGAGAGCTTCTCAAGACTCCAGAGACACCAGAGCTTCAAATACCTGTTTGCTGCTCAACACTGGCTTTTTTTTTTATAGCTGCCCTTTTAATACAATTAATTTTTTGACAGGAACTTTCATTAATAAGCCTTTATCTGACAGAGTTCTACTGTGCTCTAAATCACTCAAATCTTATAATTCAATCATATCCATTCAGTTTCACACAATATTAGTTGTTTTCAGGCCTTTTGCACAACATTGACCATTCATGAGTTTCATCTTCAGAAAGATCTTTTCTCTCCCATATTGCATGAGAACTGTGACTTGCTTAATAATGGAACAACCTCTAAATAAGGTTTCTATAGATCTGGCAAATTATTTAGTCTGAGATTGATACCAGTTATCTAAAAAAACATGGATAAATAAACAAACATTTTCTTAGAAAAACTAAAATCTGAATGTTTATTGTACTGAAATCTTACTGATATAGGTTTAAGATAGACACATCCAAGACAACAACCACTAGTGCACTGATAACAACAGTTTACCTAGCTCCCAAAAATGGCACAGAACCTGACTTTGAGGAAGGTGTGACATATGTGCTAAAAAATTTCACGCTGTCCTTTAAGTATGGGCAAGAGTGTATTTTTATTGGGCCCACATCTGGGAAATTTAAAAGCGCTCCTCTCTCTCTGACTGAGGAGGTGCGTGCAAGGGCACTGGAGGCTCTTGGCCCATCGTCACATTTGATGAGTGGCGAGGACAGTGACTTGTTCACCAAGGGTGGATACATATCCCTCAGTGAATATGTTGAGCGAGTGAGTAAAAATGTCATACTTTAGAATGATTTTTTTAAATTAATTAATTTTTTTAACCTTATTGGTAAATTACCAATCATATGTGAATAGGATGTGATTGTGCTGTGTTTATCTATCTATCTATCTAATCTGACTCTATCTACCTGCCTGTCTGTCTATCTATCTATCTATTCTGCCTCTATCTGTCTGTCTGATCTGTCTGTCTATCTATTTGTCTATCAAATCTGACTATCTGTCTGTCTATCTATCTAATTAATATAAATGCAGTAAAGCATATTCATTTTTTATGTAAGGTGTGCTGCAACATGATGATTATGCCTGGCCTAATGAATAAAATCAAAATCTCTCTCTGTCTCCCTCTCACACTCTTTGCAGTTACAAGTGGTACGAATGATGTCTGTTAAGGAAGGACAAGTCCCCATCCTTGATTTTCAGCTGTGATGTGGTCCAAAATGAATTGATGTGACATTGTGGTGAGATGAAGCCCTTGCAGACTTTGAAGATGGGTGACGAGGTCAAAATTACACACCTCAAATCTAATGTCTGGCCAAACGGGAGGAGTAAAATGAACTCTAAATCTCACACCAGAGTTAAGGTATATATTTATAATGTACTATAAATTAGCTTGTATTGTTATTAAAGATAGAGGAGAATGACATGAGGGTGAGTAATAAAAGAACAGAATTTTCATTTTTGGGTGAACTAACCCTTTAAGATACCTGAAAGGGATAGTTCATCCAAAAATTAAAATTCTTTCATCATTTATTCACATAAACATTGATCATAAACCTTTTTGATTCTCTCACAATATCACACTCGTAGCTGTGAGATATCTTGCAGCCTTGTGTCTACGGCTGAATTGC